>JAOWAW010109258.1:0-13944 GCA_028565695.1 Nicola tetela
TTACTAGTTAGTTACTTTCGAAATCTGCTTCAAGTGCTGACCACACCGCGAGACCATACGTACAAACACAGTCTCATACGTCGTGTATGCGGTCAGTAGTATGCGCGTGCCTACTTTCGACTTTAGACTAGCGATGTCTGACCACTCCCACGCTCCTCCCCGTGCGAACACCCCCGATCCCCGCGCCCTCCCGCAGGCTGTTGTCACGGTAACAATAAGGGCCGTTTCACACTGCAGGAAAAGTCACGGCCCGGCAGGGGTTTTGCGCGCTTTTCGCCCTGAAAAGTCACGTGACGTCTTGCGTGAGGCCTGCCGATGCCTTCAAGCTGGAAGGATAACGTGCCGCAGGTGAGTAGGGTGGGGGTGGGGCACAGCACATGGCACGGCACGGCACGGCATGGCACGGCACGGCACGGCACGGCCCTCACGAAATGAAGCAGTTGCAGTTTGGCGTCGCTTCTATATTGCTCTCGCCTGGACTCATTCCGTTCCAAAGTTGACTGCTCAGCTCGTGTGCGATCATGAATAGGCTGGCGGAGATTTTTTCCTGGATCAAGCGAATTAGAGGATTGTGGAGAGCTCCTGCCAAGCCACGATCAGGATCGATCTGTACTAGACCTCGAAAAAGAAGCGAAAGGAAGGGCAGAAAACGCCATAGTGGTGGACCAAGAGGTGTCAAAAATGATGCCCTGAAGCCAACCTAGGACCATCAAAGTGAGCAACTTTCCTGTTTGAGCTACACTTTTTGGCGCTGTAACTAGAACTCTGAAATATCATGTATACATTGTGGCAGCTTCCGCTACCGGCAAACAAATCTTTGTAGTGTGAAAACAAGGCAGTCCCTTCCGGTTCAGCCAGCAGGTCACGTGCAGAAAGTAAGGCGTGCCGTGCTGTGATTTTTCCCGCAGTGTGAAACGGCCCTAATGGCAACCACAAACTAGTGCGGACATTCACTCTAAGGGGACGCGAGAAGGACTCTTGAGATGTGTAGACTGTGAGTCTCGAATCATCCTCGGACCCATATGGGCAGAGGCAGCTATCATATTGTTGTTTCAATCCTTTACACCAACCTTCACAGTGGAGTTCAAAACTCGATCCAGAGTTCACTTACTGCATGTGAATGGGATTTGTTTTGATGAGCGTGAATTTCTTTTTCCTACTTCGAGTCCCGCAAATAACACGGACCATATGAATGATACACTTGACAGAAATCATATGGGTAGAGCCAAGTTTTGGCCAGAGCTGGCTGGGTTCAGTGATACTGATGATATTGTCACGTGAGGGCTGTGCAAAGCTGAAGATTTGGATACGTGGGCTGCATGGTAGGATCTGGAATAACACTTAGGGGTCGTCCGTAATTATCGACATTTTTTGCAGAACGAAACGTTTTCTTATTGCTGTTGACCCACCCACCCACCCACCAGTACGAAATAGGGATAAAGTACTACTTCAATAAATGCTGACATTCAAAACTGTGAAACATGCTGAACGTTAACACCGCCCCACCCATTACACACGGTAGCATCACACCTAGACGATCTGCAGCTTATTATGGACAAACGATTTTTTTTGTAGTTTTTTTTTATCTGCACAGCTCCTCACAGAGGCCCTGCGCCCTCCGCAGGAAATTCTCATGGCGGCATCCACTCCGGTCTAGCGTCCACAAAGCTTCCACCACTGCATAGTACCCATCAGTGGTATCCCTATTCAAGCTCTTGAAGAAAGGTTCCTTTTTCGTGAAACCCCCCAAGAGTGTGGACTGGCGAGGCATCCTTGAGGAGTAAACATGAAAAGGCTTGCCAAAAGAGCTGGCGTCCTCATCCCAACCTTACCTATAAGATTTAGTATGCATGCTTGCAACATCGTCACGAGCACATCTACCTGTGACCGCCGATGTCGACATTTTCTACTTCGAAATATTGGTTTACCCACCCACCCACCTACGGAAACGTTTCGTTCTGCAAAAAATGTCGGTAATTACGGACAACCCCTTAGAACATTAAATTTTCTTCTCATGTGTTATCATGCCCAAGTAATTTGATTCAAATGCAACAGACAGCAGTGAATGATAAGCCATAGGAATCTCTATAGAGATTTTTAGTGTAATAAAACCTCTCAAGGAAATACTGGTTCTACAACCGAGGATGATTCATTGAAACAGCCTGTCTTCTTCAGCCGGCTCAGCAACAGACCATCTTGCTACACAGCCATTGTCCACATTGCCCTTCATCCAATGAAGCAGTCAATGATCTGATGGCCACCACGAACTCTCTTCCCACTAAGTAGACAGAAAATTGTTCAGTAGCCCACTTCAGAGCGAGTCCCTCTTTCTCAATTGTCAAATACTGTAGTTCATGTGGGAACAGCTTGTGGCTCGCTTAGGTTACAGGGTGTGACTCGCTGTCGGGAAAGGTCTGAGTAAGCATGGTGTAACCACGTATCAAGCCCTCCACCGTACCATGCCCGCTGTCAGCGGATCTTGCACCCCCCCCCCCTCCCCCTCTAATCTCTCAGATGAATAGAGCAGGACACCTGAAACCAACAGTCAGAGTGTAGTAACCGTACTGTAGAGTTAGAAATACTCATACATACATGTAGCTGTAAGCTAGAGGAAATAGAAATTATTGGTCTGTGGAATAATGGACAATTTTAGACTATGACATGTAAAACTAATATATGAGAGATACATGTTACTTATTACGATGTACATTTGCTCTTTGATGGTTTATTGTTTTTTTTTTCAAAGCTTCACGGTTTTGTTTTTTTCCTTTTTGTTTAATTGTATCTGAATCCATTCTCTCTTTTTCTATCTTAGGCTTTCGCTCGTTACTTGTAGGTCCGCTTTCAATGACTTCACTGATGATTGCAACGTCGTCAGCTGCCTCATCTCCTTTCGTACCGTTCATAGTATTAACTTCATCATCAGCCTCACCCCTGTTTATAACATTCGAATTCGTAGCATTGTTCACAAATTGCCAAGTAGTTGACATCTTGCTTAGTCTTTGTTTCAACTTGTCTCAGGCAAGTAGTCTGCACTGTAGTGGTGGTATGTCTCCCAGTAGATCTACTGTGTCAGTTGTTCAGCCTTTTACGCTACCAGGGGTGGGTGGGGGATACTCTGTCCACACCAGCCGTGTAACATGCCCCCCCCCCCCCCAGGGTGTGTTACACGCGGGTAGTATGGGCCTGGGGGCCTATTTCACCGGGTGCCTGGTATGCTGGTACAACAGCACCAAGGCCAACCTCAGAGGCATTCACTTGTTGTCGTCAGCATCTTGGATGAGGCAGCGCATTGGTCGCTCAAGGACATTTGGTTTCGCTATCCTCTCTTCGTCAAGTCTGTTAGTGGCATTGCAATGATGCATAGGTAGGGATGAAACCACGATAGCAGCCTGTCAAGCCAAGCAAACCACTCAACTCCTTCTTGGTCTTTGGCACCGGAAGTTGTTGCACTGCATCAATCTTCCCAGGATCATATTTCCGTACCCCATCACCCACAACTTGAGATGCCAAGGAGTGGTGTTTCACGCATTTCCAAATGTGTTTTCTTTGGTTTCACCATCAGGCCTGCTCCTCGGAGTCATTGGAAGGTAATGGAAGGTATCCCTGAGATGTGCTAATTGTTCTGGCCATGTTTCACTAAATACAGTGACGTCAATAATGAACACATCTGCATGATCCTTTGCGCCAGCCAAAACCCTGTCCATTAGTCTTTGAATTGTTGCTGGTGCACCATGAAGGCCAAAGGGCATCACAACAAACTCATAAAAACCAAACTCTGTAGTAAACGCCATTTTCTCCTGGGAATTTGGTAGTTCTGTTGCCACATCACTGAGCTCTGCGAGAAGGTTTTGCAGTTCTTCCTTCTGCTGGGTTGCCAGTTCTACCCAGAGTTGGGGAGCCATTGTCGCTTTGCGGAAGAGGGGTCGCTTCTATATATACCAGCACATTGTATTTGTCATGTATACCGTAGTACATGTAGGACATGCTCCGATGTGTATGTTTATGATGCCATGATACTGCTGGGCATATTGCGCCTGTGTACGTATGTGCACGTAAAGGAATAGGCTCCGGGTTGTTACAGGGCTCCGCAGTTTTATATCGACTGTACTTTCACACTCATATTACTAAATAAAGGCCTCTGTTCGGGAAACTTGGTAGTTTCTTCACTTCGATTGAAAGTAATTACGAAAGTTTCGGTCACTTTGGTACTCGCCTTCTGATACCTAAATTTAAACTACACCTAGACAAACTCACCTAAACTTTGTTGCAGGGCTAGGGCCACTAACAGCCACTGACTGCATTAACTAAAAGCTCCATTAGCTTAGAGTGTTGCAATTTTTGCACCATTGAAGTGCCGCACATTGAAGTGTTGTCACCACCGTATGCCCCCACTTCAGCGCTGCTCAATAGAGCACGACCTACTTCAGCGCAGCTCAGTGGAGCGCATCTCAATGGCCGCCTGCTCCAACAGAACGCTCCCCAATTCAGCGACGAGATGCCCCTATTTAGCGCGGTTCAAGAGAGCGCAACCCAAAATTAGCGCAACCCAACAGAGCGCTCCCCAATTCAGCGACGGATGCCCCTATTCAGCGCTACTCAAGAAAGCGCGACACAGAATAAGCGCACCCGAACAGAGCGCTCCCCAATTCAGTACCGCTCAAGGCATCTGGTATTCAAACATTTTCTTCCTGAAGAACCCTGTGGCTCCCTGCGAATAAATTTGGTCTTGCTTTGGAAAATAATTGGCATTATTAATAATTTATTATAGTGGAATCAGCAGGCCATTTGGAAAACGGTTTTGCGTATTCGACTATATGCATTTGCTAATCCTGTCGTAACTCTGCCTAATCTACAGAAAAGCCCACATCATGATTCATCAAGAAGATGGCTATGAGCTCGACTTGGCAAAGACTGTAGGCTTTCTGCCAGTAACCACAATAAAAAAAAAAGGATTAAGATCATGGAAATAACTCCCCAAATCTTCCCTGTTCGAATAGTACTTCTCTCTGATCAGTCGCTGTCGCTTCCTTCCAAACAAAAGCACCTTGGGGTCAGCTATTGCAAGGTCTCGCACTAACCTTCGCTGCCGGGACAGGGCGAGCACATTGAAGCGATTATCTCTAAACTTTCCCAACCTCTACTGCTTGCTAGGCTGTGTCATCCATCGTCTACCCAAGTAGTTCAGTCCTTACCTTGATCGTTAACAATTATTTCGCTAGCTCCTCGTCTAAGATTCTTCACGGCAAGAACATGTCTGAGACGCTGAATTGGGGAGCGCTCTGTTGGGGTGAGCTCCATTGAGATGCGCCCCATTGGACTTAATTAATGTTGCGCCAAATTGAGTCACGCTGAATTGGGAATGTGCTCTGCTGGGGCAGACGGCCATTGAGATGCGCTGCATTGAGCCGTGCTAAAGTAGAGGACAACCGCCACCACAACCGCACGGCGCCGCAGTGCCGACAGACCGGTGTCACGGAGTAGATTATCCCGTGTGGTAGATTATCCCCCACCCCCCGGATATTCCGCTCTGGAGTAGTTTATCCCCCTCGGATAATCTGCTCCGGAGTAGAACTTCCCCCATGAGCAGTTTATCCCCCAACGGATAGTCTACTCCAGAGTCGATCTGAGAACTCGAGAACAGATAATGTAGGGCCGTCGGAAGGCGCCCAGAAGTGGTGCAGCCCTACGATTCTTGAAAAACCAGCAGGGGGTCTTGGGGGCGCTGTAAGCTCCCCAAGCAGGGCCCAGGGCAGCGCCCCGGAAGTTTTTGAAAAATACGTATTTTCACACTTTGAAAGATCAATATCTGGCACCTTTACTATACTTTTCCCCCGATATACTTCATGTATCCCATCACAGACAACACAAAGTTTTCTTTGCCAGCTCAAAAGTGCAAAGAACTCATATTTGTTTTCACAGAGTCAGCCATGTATACGAACATTCAACAAAATACATTCACTGGCCCCTTACTCTCGACAGAGAGAGGTTAAGGTGCTGTAGCACATCCATTATAACAAAATGAATTGTGTCTGCGTTGATGGATGGTACTTCGTACAACCCAACAAAATCTTCGTGGACTTCAGTTGAAAGTCGTCGTCCACCCAGCAAAGGCAGATAACAACTTGCTCGAAGTTAGAGACATCTGTGGTTTCGTCCACCATGATAGTGTAGAATGACGCGCTCCGGATTAACCCAGAAACCCTGCGGAGCACCTGCAGTGCCATAACCTTGAGCGCTTCATTTTGCATGTCAGTAGATGTGTACTTATCGGTTTTCCTCTTTTGCCACTCCGTAAGCCTGGGGTCATCTTCTGAACGAAGTTGAAGCAATTGAGAAAAATTCGAATAGGATTCGTCTCCATCACCGCGAAGAGCGAGGCCTTGTCTGGCTAAAAATCGAAGATTGGACAGCTGTTTGAGGAAGCACTGACGCCGCACCAATCGTTCCTTAGCGAGCTGGCTCACAAGTAACTTGCCAACATCTTTTGTGGTGGCCGGGAGTGTCTGAGTTTTCAAGACCGCATCTTTGTGGCACCTACTTGCCCCATGCTGAGAAAACCTAACAACAGCGTCTTTCCAGTTACTGCAACCAGATGAAATGTAAGTTCTCTCCAAACAAGTGGCTGACTGCAGCTTGTTGTCTCTGTACGCTGTAACACACTTGAAGCAAAACACCAGATCCTGCTGCTCGTCGTAATGGAGCCCCGGCCAACGTTTAAACCAATGTGGTTGAAAGGAGCGTTTAACTACTTTCGTCTTTCCAAATTCCCGATGTGGAAAGTCAAACACTTCGGGCTGATGCAGCCTATCACCGACAGGAGGAATTGGCAACTTACTTTGCCGCACGCCCAACTGAGGGTAAAGCCATTGGAACTAGTACTCTACTAAACCATCCTACAGCACTGCCAACGCTCCAGCGCTGACCGATCTCTCGAGTCTCGGTTACGGTCGCCTGTTTATTTTTGGTTGTTTTTTTTTCTTTTTTTTTGGATAAAAAGTGGTGCGGCCATGGCCGCAGCAGCCGCAACGGTTTCGACGGCCCTGTAATGAGTGCAGGCCCAAAAGAGTATACAAACACTCGCTTCCGAAGTTCAAGTTCAGGCAGCGGCCGGTTGGCCATGGTTTGTCGCGGAAGGTCGTGCGTTGATGATAGTGCTACAAATATAAGATGTCTTTGCTTGGAAGCCGAAGCGACCGAGTGATGGGCTTATCATAAGAAACTACTCGAAACAGGGAGGGATCCCAACGCGGCTCCATGTTCTGAGGTCTTTCAATGTTTGGCAGAAAGACTCCACTCTTCGATTCCTCCTCCCTCAGCGGCAATTTTACGCCTTTGTTGCAGAAGCTCATACATCACAATGCCGCACGATTAGCAGAGGCATACTGAAAAAAAATCGGGCTTCAAACGACGTGCTCATTCCACTATAATGCCGATAATTATCCAAGACCGATTTTGTCCAGAGTTCTTCAGGAAGAACAACAATTGATATCAGGCTCGCAGTTTACCATGATTTATCTGTGGGGATAATCTACCACAGGGGATAATCTGCTCCGGAGTAAACTATCCCACACGGATATTCTGCTCCGGAGTAGAATATCCGGGGGAGGGGGATAAGCTACTCCGGAGCAGATTATCCGGGGGGATAAAATTAGGGGGATAATCTGCTCCGTGACACCGGCTCATGTAATGATGTCAATGCGTAGACTGTACGATGAACTACGCTGCGCATGACAGGCAGGACTTGGCCCAACTACCAAAAATTAAACCACACCGAAAGGTCGGCACTCCACAATTACCGAAATTTTTCACGCGGAAAATTAGTGAAATACTGCCATTACAGTGCATTAATTAGCTGGTGAGTAGCCTTACATACAAAGTACATGTAGAAAAGTAGGAGTAGGCCTGGCGAGTTTGATACACGGGTGCGTACTACCACGCAGGATTCCTTTACTTTCAAACATAAGGATGGACCTGGACCACTCATTTCTGCTGTGCTTTGGGAATGATGTAGACTTTCCCACTTCAACACTGATGAGGAGAGTTCCCAAAGCGATAAACTTATCTTTCCAGCAAACTCACTGACTTACCTCCTATTTTGTGTATACCGTCATTATTAGCACCACCTGTAGTACTGTCGTATGTTGTAGAATCCAGTGAGATGCTAAATGCTCCATTGCCACTCTGTGGCTGATGATAGGCTACACTACTCCGGTCACCTGTAAAACCCTGGTTAGGAGTTGCACTGATAGATAAGCAAGTGTAGGGGTTTGGATTTCTTGTAATGGCATGACGTGGCATAAGGGTACCGCATGCTTCTCTCGGCAGTCCAGTGGGGCATGCCTCAGCAGGCATTCCAATGGTACAGAGCAGCAGTAACACCGTGATCCTCTTCCCCATGGGTGTCATAGCAAGTGGTATCTGAAGAGAATTAAGAACAACACACATTTTATTGGCTCATTAGCAGCTTGCCGGACATTAATTCAAAGTTACTGTTTTGGAGATGTCTTAATAAAATGTGCGTTATAAAAACCTCCAGAGATTTTCAATTATGCACGAGAAGGCTGACAGGCTGTGGTGGAGCAGATCTTTTGACTCGTTCTAAAAGGATGCATCTAGAAAAGTAAAGGACGGCTGTACAATGTTGGTGAAATTCCTCTAGGTCTAGAGTCACATATCACCCGCTGTTGGCAAGCAGCCCCTTATGGTGTACATTGCAGGTGCACCGGCAACTGGCACACCAATAGTCCCTGATTTGATCTCCATTCTTTGTCCACCTTTCATCAGATTTTTCCTCAGGCTCTCTCTCTCTCTCTCTCTTCTTTTGTTTGAAGTCAAAATTTAACAAAGTCCGGAGGATCGTACCTTCATTCCAACAGCTAAACTACGCGAGTTGACAGTTCCTTAAAGTGCAGAATCATGCCCCTCCTTTTGACTCCTCTAGAGTTGCGTTTCACCAGCTGTCAGCAAGCAGTCCCTCGTGTCATAGTTGGTATTAATAATAAAGGAGCACTGCTCGAAACCGTTCGGCCGGCGTCAGCGCCCTTGCGTCAGATTTTTTTGTTTCTTTCTTCTAATTCTTTCTTCTCCGTTCAAAGTCAAAGTTCGACAAAGTACGTCAGAAGAATAGAAGAAGAAGAAGACGGCGTACTCTGTCGAACTTTGGCTTTGAACTGAAGAGAAAGAATGAGAAGTAAGAAACAAGAAAAATCTGAAGAAAGGGGCGCTGACGCCGAACGGTTTCAAATTCTTGACCGTCGGATTGCCAGCAGTACTTACCAACTAAGCCACGAGGGAGCTTGCCGACAGCCGATGAAACGTGGCTCTAGAGACCCGCGGTTGCACACCTATCGCAGTGGTGGTGCGCTCTTCGAAAACGCGCACGAGAAATGGCTCTGAGACGGTCTTTTAGCTAATCTACAGGGATAAGCCTCATATGACCCTCGGCTTTGGAAATACATATTGGCCTATAAACATTTCCCTCGCCTTATTGACCAGCACCTCGGTCAATACGTGGATTCGGGTAAATATTGGCCGGTATTTCCTCGGCCTCGGGTAATGAAGTCTACTAAGTAATCAGACTCAATTCAAAGCCCGTGCTAGCACGAAAATCCCCTTTCAGTGAGCGATAGATTTTACCTTGTATACAGTAAAGTTTACGGAAGACGAATGGTGCCAAAAAATTGCTTCTAGTTGCTGTCAGTCGCCTGGTGGTTGGAGGCGGCCGATCCTCAAAGTTCCGCGCAATTAGCGGAAGCTTCCTCAAACGAAGGTGACCGTAGAGTATGCAGTAACCACCTACCTCTTCACGATTTTCGTACCCCACTGTCCGGCTTACCCTAAAAATAGAAGGAAATTTTTGAGTCAGAACCATCTAGGATACCTAATTCCCTGCAGCCATCGCCGCAAAAACCAGGTACAACACGATCTCAAGACCGCAACGTGTTTCGAGGAGGATGTTTACCGGATTTATTTTCTAGAGAGCTTGCGTTACGGCGAGACGACAGTGATGGTTGAAAAGTATACCCTGTTACGGTCAGCTGTCAAGAGCCTTGGGTCGCGTATCACAGTTATCGGGCACAGAAAGAAAACAAGAACAAGCTGAAGTGAGAAAGAGCAAGGCG
This sequence comes from Nicola tetela, assembly GCA_028565695.1. NCBI lineage: Eukaryota > Metazoa > Porifera > Calcarea > Clathrinida > Clathrinidae > Nicola > Nicola tetela. The sequence goes on from JAOWAW010109258.1 coordinate 10,125, forward strand.
TTCAAGGCGTTGGCTTGTTCTCTGGAGGCCCAGCTTTAACATGTCTGCTCTTTCTACATGCCCTACACTGGACTCATGACTATTTGATAGGAACTTGATGACATGCACTCTACTTCTGTGGATGATTCACTTCGATTGAATAGATCGTTCCACTTTACACCGGACCTATCATCGATGACCGCTTGGGCGCTGCCCTACTTTGAAAGATCAGTTTCAACGTTCGTATCGTCGTTTGTGCGTGAAAACGCTTTTGCGAAGACAAGTCATGAACCGTAAACCGTTCACGGGGAACTAAACCGTTCATGGGAAACTAAACTGTTCACGGGGAACCAACTGTTCGAGTGTAGATTACTGCATGCAGTACGTTCTGTACGCTTCACGATTCACGAATCTTGGGGCAGTGTTAATAGTGCCGGCACTAAAAACAAAAACTAAACTTTCTTTTGAGCACTATCGACTCTATTCTGTCGAGCACTACTGTTTTGGAGCGGTAAACGGGTACTAAATCGCACTAAATCTTTTTGAAGCTCTTCTCCGCTTTTCAAACAAATAGTCAAGAGCGCTGTCTTCATCGTCTACATTGTCCCTGCAGCTATAGAATTATCTCGTGAAGGCATCGACATAGCTAGGTTGATGCGTTGTAGACCATGTCCTGGCAACTATTCCCACGTTGCTGTAAACATCCAAGACTGTCGTCTCGTTCAGCGTGACAAGTCTTTATTGACACTACCCTTGTAGGCGGCTTGATCTGGGCGACAAGGTGCAGGTCAGCCATATAGGGGCTGAGGTTTGGTTCCGTTTCGGCAGGCTGGGTTGGATCTTTAGCAATGCATGGATCACGCACGATCATGGAAGGTACTGACGACTTCAGTCATGTTGAGGTCACCACTTCTGGCGTGTTGTTTATGTAGCCAGCCACATAATCAGTTAGAAAATTCGTTTTCCCCCACAACTCCACAACTTTCCAAGGTTTTGAGTAGAAAGAAAAGTTTCCGGTTTGACCGGGTTTGCCAGACAGTGAGAAGGAGAAAAGAACGAGAGGAGTGAAAACCCAACGAAGAAGAAGAAGAAAAAAGTGTATGCGCATACGTGCTTAACGGGTTCAATTTAAGTACTGGTAAAGGACAGGGCGATTGGTACCAGTGGAAGTCTCTACAAATCTATCTTCAAAATCGACAGGTGTATCAGCGGATCCTGCCGCCCCGCTGATCCTGCCGGTATCAACATGCGGTAACGCTTTCTGATACCTGCTGCGGAACTCGGCACCAGTTTCAGCTACCCGCGTATATTATGTCTTCGACATTACATTACGTACAGTACATGCAGAGTCTCTACATACATGTACTGCAATACATGTACAGTACGGTGCAATGAAATTGGCACACCTCGCTCACGTGACACATAAAATTTTGTACTGTCCATTTCAAAAATCCAGACCCTTCTTTTTTTTTGAAAAATTTCCAATTTGGTGGAAGATATTTATTTTTGCTTTTTGTCTTCGGTTTAAGTCACTGTTGGAGAGTCTAGTATTTTAAAATTGGACTGATCTATTAATAGCAACAGAATTGACAGGTTTGGCGGGAAAACTCTCAAAACTGCTATGAACCCACAAGCCAAAATGCAGTGTCGTTTCGGGCACTATAAAAGGTCGCCCTGGCCGCGGATGAGTCTCGCTCATGTGCCGTTCGGACGGTGGTCCCTCTGTCATTTTCCTTTGTTCTCACAGGAGTCAAATGACAATGGTTCTTTTTGTTGAGAAAAATCTTGTAAACAAGAATGGCGCTATAAGAGAGGGCCAGAGATTACCGTGGATGAGTTCACAACGATGCCAGTCGCAGGACTGCGCATTCATATATTTGCGAGAAAACATCAAACTTTGGACAAGGTTCTCGCTGGCCGTGAGGCGGAAACTGCAGATTTTCCGAAGTTCAGTCGCAAAATGTTGACTATTACATGAATAAATAAATACTACCACTACTATTACTACTACACACATGTACAATGGAGTAAATTTAATAAATGGCAAGAAAATCGGCACCATCGTCTCCACTTTCATCGTCGTCGTCATCTTCATCATCAGTACCATCGTCGACCAAATCGATGATCACCTGCTCTGCTACTTGCTCTTGAAGATGGTCAGTCTTCCAAAAATCGTCAACGAGCTTTTGGCAGTGCAGGCAGGCGCTCTACCACTGGTCGGCGGTGACAGCGTTGATGGCGGCGTTCGTCAAGGCCTTGACGTCGTTGATCGTAAATAACTCTGTCTTTTGGCAACAATGTACGGCTTCTCCATCATGATTTCTCTGTTACCTTTAGTTTTAGAATACTTGAATCCAATAAACTTCATGAATCTCCAGAATGAAGTGCGACTGAACTTCGGCAAATCTGCAATTTCCGCTTCACATCAAGCGAGAACCTTGTCCAAAGCCGGGTGTTCTTTCGCAGCATAAAATGAATGCACAATCCTGCGAACAGCACCCGTTGTGAACTCATCCACGATAATCTTTGGCCTTCCACGTCCTCGTCCAACTTGTTGTTTCTCTTCGTTCTCACGTCGACTGCGCTTGACGCTGGATTCCGAGACGCCACAAGCCTCGGCAGTCAGGCGTACTACATTAACAACATTAATCGCTCTACCTGAATCTTTAAATCTCTGAAAAAAGCTAGCCACAGCCGAAATGATTTTCTTTTCGGCGCCAGAAAGAGGATGTGCCATATTCACCTGCCAGGGAAGCAAAACAACTCAACCTTTCCGAGAACCACTGGGAAAAGAGGCCGACTTCAGAACACATGTTTTATTTATACAGAACCTTCCCGCCAAAAAAAGTGGCCATGGTTAGTTTCAATACGCGACCACCTTAAGAAACTGTCTCAACCGTCTTAACGGCCATTTTCTCGTTGCGAGTTTCCGTGCAAAGCATGCGCACTGAAGTCTAATGTTCAGCACATCTTTGCCAACTTTGCCAAATCATGAAATGTGTAATAATTATTATATAATGTAGGGCATGGGCGTGAATGCTGCCGCACAATGCAACCGGTCGGGTTTTAACGTTCATGGCTGAGCGGTGCATCAGAAGTACAGTCTCCTGTTCTGTTCTGAAAACCGTCGTGACTATGCCTCCGAAGGAAAGGTCTGGCTATGGCCGCCAATCTCCGGGAGCGAAAAGACAAACAAAGCTCAGAGCTGCAGAAAGTGGGGAGCAAAGGCGAGCTTGCCTTGAAGCACACCGTGTAAGCACTGCGCTTGGACGAAGTCTTGAGTGTGCGGAACAAAAGCGACCTCGCCTTGAAGCAGATCGTGAAAGCACTGCGCTTGCACGAAGTCCTGAGTGTGGGGAACAAAGGCGAGCTCGCCTTGAAGCAGATCGTAAAAGCACTGCGCTTGCACGAAGTCTTGAGTGTGGAGAACAAAGGCGAGCATCATGAAACCACACGCACATATTTAACGTCTAATAGGCATATTCCCTTCGCAGCGCAGCTGTGACCTTGCGGCACCGTTCACATTGTGCCGCTCTCGGGAACACGTGCATAATACTTATTATGTGCACGATCCACATTCAATGATCTGTGCGAAGCACGGGTAACTATGCTATCATGTGCACGATCCACATTCAATGATCCGTGCGAAGCACGTCAATAGATTCCACTCACGACAGTGCGAGTGGAATACCGAAGTCAATCACCTTGTGAACCCTAATATTTCAAACACAGTTTTTGCATACAGAATCCATTCGTGCTAAGCTTATCTTATCTATATTTTCGTCCGTGTGTGTGTGTGTGTGTGTGTGTGTGTGTGTGTGTGTGTGTGTGTGTGTGTGTG
>JAOWAW010109269.1:0-13942 GCA_028565695.1 Nicola tetela
CTCGAAGTTGTGAAGACAAATCTTACCGTGCACACGCATGTGCGCGCGCACACACACACTCACACACACACACACACTCACAAACACACTCACACACACACACACACACACACACTCACACACACTCACACACACACACACGCACACACACACTCACACACATGTGATTATTGGTACAGGAACCCATACTGCACACTTGTACAATGAGATGTCACGTTTTTATTATTTCTTTTTTTTTACACTTTTCTGGCTGTCCAGGAAGAACCCTCATGCAAGAATGGCAAGACCCCCAAACAAAGTTTTCTCATGGGCTAACCTCCACAAGGTAGTAAAACTTGGCAAATACAAAGTGAGTAAGTCACAGAAACATGGACCTTACTACTGCAGCTCTTGGCAAGATCTTCTGCTCTCCGCTGGTAAGTCTCCTTCTCCTCTGCAGGTAGTGACTGCCATCTCTCCACAGCAATTCACTTCTTGTCTCCTTTGTCTAATCTCTTGACAGGTGCGTAGCACTTTATAAGTGGCAGCTTATGACTATTAAACATAGAGCAAGCCATCAAGAGAAGACTGAGCACTGTGGATTTCTTTCTATGGTGGATTTCTTTCTTATACTAGTGGTGATGGCTTCTTTTCTCACTTTCTACAAACAATCATTAAAGGGCAACTCAACCCAAACCTTAAAAAATCGCCAGATCGTCTCCTCTTCAGAACTCTCTGCACAAAGCAGCGGGAGCTAGAGCTGCCACCTTTTGCCGATCAACTAAAGGGACATGCATGATGGCGCCCACACCTGAGATTGTGAGCATAGGAATTGTACATGGATCTGCATGCAAGTCATGATACATGTACATGTACAGGGACAGCTGAGCACAATCATGCAGCTCCCTTTGGTCAATCTGTGGAAGGTGGCAGCTCTAGATTATGCAGTTTCGTGTAGAGACTTCCCGAAGGGAAGAAGATGGTGTGGAGAAATTTTGATTTGGGGGTTGAGTTACCCTATAAAGTTCTCTTTCTTTCGTTTTTGGTGTGTTTCTTGCAAAAAGCAAACCATTCAATACCTTGTGATAAACCTCTGAACTTTGTGTTTAATCCTAACACCATGCAATTAGATGGGCATTTGATGTCACTACAATAATATTATGATCAGCACAGAAAGTGGTGAAGGGGAACAAAGACAGAGAGAGAAAGCAAGACAGACAGACAGATGGAAGGAGGGAGGCAGAGAAAGAGAGGGGAGCTAGGGGTATAAAAATTGATGAAGAGAAAGAGGCAGAGAAAGAAAGTCAGGCGAGAAAAAAGCCTTGAAGGGTGGCAGAGGGAGAGAGAGAGAGAGAGAGAAAGAAAGTATGGGAGAAAGAGGGGAAGCAGGAAGAGAAAGTGACACGGAGGAAACAGGAAGAGAGTAAGGGAGGGGGAGGGAGAGAGAGAGAGAGAGAGAGAGAGAGACAGAGGGAGATGGGGTGGGGAGAAAGAGAGAGAGAGAGAGAGAGAGAGAGGTGGAGAGAAAGAGAAAGGGAGTATGAGAAACAGATCTACAACAATCAAGCAAAAGGAAAAAATGGGGAGGGACATGGAGAGAGAGGGAGACAGGCAGAGACAGACATCTAGAGAGAAAGAGAGAGCGAGAGAGAGAGAGAGAGAGAAAAGGGGAGGGAGAAAGAGAAAGAGAGAGAGAGGGGAGGAGAGGGAGAAGGGGGAGAGATAGAGAGAGGGAGAGACAGACATACATACAGACAGACAGACAGACAGGCAGACAGACAGAGAGGGAGAGAGAGGGAAAGAGAGAGAGGAGAGCAATCAGACGAGCATGCCTGCATGAACGCAAACTCGCGAACAACACATGGGGTGCAAACCTGTTTTTCAAGTTAGTTTAAATCTTGCTTTTCCTTGTGCAGTCCTTGGCCATGTCTTACAGCCCTCCTGTCTCAATTAGGTCCCGAAACAGAATGGGCTTAGTCTTGTACTAGTGTTATAGGTTTTTTTCTCTCCCTGTCTCTCCACTTTGGTTTCTGTACAGACTGGCAGTGATCAACTGATGTTCAGGCCAATCATTTGTTGCTGTTGTAATTTCATTTTGCTTCTTGTCTTCATGAGTGTGAGATGTGCTCTGTTGCTTGCACCTTTCTTTTCAAATTAACACACATACACACGAATCAGTGTATAATGATTTGCCTTTATAACTCAACAAACTTTCTTCTTTGCCACCAGAGCAGCGGTGAAGGCAGTCAGCAGCCTCTGCGGGCTACTCAGTGGCTGATTCAGCAGAACGTCCTAAACTGGCACAAAACAACGGGTTACCTATAAGTGAGCAAACCCCATTTCTACAGGTAAGAGATAGAGCAACCGTGCTCTGAAAGTAACCTTGAGGATACGGGATTTGAGAGATCCTGACTGGGTAGTCATGACACGAAGTGGATTTCCCAGCACACCCGTCACAAGAACATGAGAATGTCTAGCCTTACCAATACTCAACATGACAGATCTATTCACGTCCACTCCTTGTGAGTCGACAAACCCGAGCCACGACGATCACCACCACCAAAGGAAGATCACGAGAAGAGGTGAACGCGGGGAAGTCTAGGAGGTCCAGGGTCAAGCTCGTTTACTCGTTCAAAACTCCGCGCAATTTTTTTGTAGTTTATTTATCAATCACGTGACAGTAGGCCAATGGCCAGAGCATAGCTGCATTCCAGCATACGCATGCGCTATTTTCAAGCGTATCCGTGCGGCGGCAATGTATGCATGTATATGTACGCCTCATGGCTGCCAAGGAGCGCTCATCTTGCTCACCAACGAAAGAAAGTCTAACTGCTGCAGCTTTCCTACGTTGCTCATGACTATTGTAGCCGACAGCCAACACCCTGAACAACAGGTTGGCCGTAGGTTTTACGCGGCTCGTGCGTTAGAGACTCAGCTTTGGCTATGGACTTGGCTCCCTCAGGCTTCCTGTCCGCCCGCCAAGCGATGTATTGTGGCTACCATGCTAAGGCCGAAAGACGAGAGGGAAGAGTCGGGAAACACATCCTGGGCAATGTCAAAGCACTTTAGACTCTGATACAACAGCCCAGTAACCTTCTGAACGCATGCAAGTATAATTTTGTTGCGACATGTTGCGGCTCCCACTATGCTTTGCATGGTATCTCCTCACTCCTCCAGCCATCACTCGAAAACGCTTCGGTAGACCATTAAAACCATTAAAATTTTGGTCTCCAGACTGCTCTGATCACAATAGACGTGACGTCATTCATGGGCTATGGTTAAAAGCATGAGCTCTACAGCGATTTGAGGTCGAGCGAACGCTATTACCAGCCTAGGAATGGACGTTCGTTCTTGCTTGTTTCAGCACCGGGGAGGTTACCGTTAGTCAAGTGCCAAGTTTCAATGCCCGACTACAACGTTATGGCAAATCCTGGGCAGACATTTTTCTTCAAGGAGGTTTTCTCAAAATCAGAATTTGTCCCTCTGCCAAGAGCTTCATGTTCGCCATTTTTCTCACTGAAATCTTACGCATACCTATGTTGGAATGCAGCTATGCTAGTGGTCAGTGGATCCATTAGTCAAGAGCCAGGCATTTGACTTTTTTAGTCTGGTCTAATACCTGAACACCATGAATACTGAGGGAAATCTGTCGAATTGGGGGGCTCAAGGAATGCATCCCAATACGGATGCGGGGGCTGGTTTGGCCACGACTGCACACGCGCAGAATACGCATCCCATTCGGGAACTTTCCCCGACTGATTTAAAGGATCCAGTTGACCCATCGTAGACTTTGTAGGCCCGGTTAGTTATGAAGCGTCTTTGTCTTCTAGCTTCTGTGCACATGTGTGTGTATGTTACTCACGATCGTTTCCTGTTGCATACGCTTTCCGCTCCGTGCGCGTTGCGTCTGAAACTGGCGGCCCAAATGTGCGCTGAAGAGTGGGACGCTCCGAGCTAGCTCCGAGCCGCCACTGATCATCAGAGATATGTCGTGCAGCGCAGTTGTCCGGCGACAGGCGTCTTGGCAGCGTTAAATGGCAGCCTTGTATATGCCAGAGCAGCGCTTGTACTAGCTGCTTAGAAGGTAAGACTTCGACCTGCATGGTCAACAAGATCTAGACCTTCTTTTATGCGGTCTCCAATTAAAACTTAGAGCAGGTATGAAAAGCATTATGAGTTTTCTTACGTAATGATAGCAGAGCAGAGATCGTGGCGACTTGAAAAAACTGGACATTCCACGGATCGAGAACGCTAAATGAAGGCACTCCTTGTCGAGGCTCTTTAGTTGTTGTACGCTCAGTTAGTGGCAATTACAAAGTGTCTGGCCTAGGCGCCTTGAGCATGTTGAGTCCGTTCAGTCCCATGGCCCAGCTACTAGCTGTAGAATGCAATGGAATGCAGCTTTGCTGATTGGAGAGCACGACTGCGGTTGTGAGAAATATACGATCCTAGCCGAGCATGAAGGCAGGACCGGCAAATCGGGTTAATCCAGCTCGAGCACCGCAAACCAGGTGGGAACTGCAGCCGCATCTTGTCAGAATCAGTGCCGGCGAGCACCAGCTTATAGCTTATATGTTGAGTGGGCTTGGCCACTCCGTCCTTCTTTATTCGCTTGATTCGAGCGCTTATAGCTAGCGCGTTGTTAACGGCAACACATTCCTCGTCTTTGAAAATGTTCACAGGATTACTTGAGCGAGCTTCCTCCAGATGCCTATGAATAGTAGAGCGGCACGATTAAAGGCTTGCACGCTGATAGTAGTCGACGTTTGATTGCCTCAGCTCTACGCTCATAGGCTTAGTATTGCTGCTAGCTCCTTCTTCGAAATTGTTGCGAAATCACACTCAATTCCCTTTTCTAACAAGTACGCCTTCGCCACCCGGAGCCACTTCTTTGTCGTTTTCCTAGTACTTTCTGGCACTCTAGCGGCTATTATTTCGTTCCGAGTCAATTCTACTTCAGACACAGAAGCAACTGAACCGCGGTTTTTTTTGCAGGTGGTGGCCTACTGGTTTCACTGCAGATGAAACCGAGATCAAATTGCGGACGAGCTATCGCTAACAGCAAACAACATACCCAACCACAAAATGTTCTGAAGGGAAAGCGGGCTCTTGGACAGGGCATCCAAGGCCCGCTTATAGAAGCTGCATCCTACGGCTAGAATCACATTTCTGAATCGGTTGTTATGGAGATTTAAAAGTGGCATCAAAATTCGAGTCACGTCTGGCCGTGCCTTGTAGTAACCTGCTAGCCCAGTGAATGAGCGGACATGATCTTAGCCTTAGGTGTTGGGAAGTTTTGGACAGCAGCTATCTTGTCTGGATCAGGCATCTTGACACCAGTGCCAACGACGTAGCCCAGCAGCAAGGGCTTATTCGTGCCAAGCCTAACCTTTGGCTTGATTATCACTCCCGCTTCTCGTAGTACCATAAGGGTCCGCTCTCGCAGTTGGATCAGGTGGTCTTCCCACATAACGCTGAAAACAACCACATCATCGAGGAAGGCCTCTGCAAATTCTTCTGCTCCCTGTAGGACTCTGTCCATCATGCACTGAAAAGTGGCTGGTGCCCCATGAAGGCCAAATGGCATTGTGGTGAACTGGTACAGTCTGAATTCAGTGATAAATGCCGTCTCGGAAGTACTGTTTGGATGATTTCCGGGCCATTGGAATTTGCCAGTAGGCTCTCATTGGGTCCTGGGTTGGGATATACCTTGCAGAGCTGACTTTATCCACTCTTTCATTAATGCGAGGCATGGGATAAGCATCAACGGGTGCGACTCGGTTCAGGGCTCGATAGTCCACACAGAATCGAATACTCCCGTCTTTCTTAGTATTAAGGACTATTAGTAGGGCCCATTCATTAGTAGGTGGCTCAATCACACCCATTTCTAACATCTGTTGAATCTCCTCCTTCAGGCCGCTGCCTTCTGGCTGTATTGCAAGTGATATAGCCTCAGGCAAACCGGAGGCACATCACCGCTGTGTTTAATTTGTTTGTCCAGGCTGTCCACTCAAAAAAAACTTCAACAAACTCATCCAACAATGTAGAAAGTCATGATAGAGCTCTTTAAGTACAGGCGCAACTATTTTTTTCTTTTTTTTGATCATGTGGGTGTCTATCCCGCATGTGAAAGGGATAAGTCAGGCCATTGCGAGGAATTTACGTCCGATTGGTCTAAGAGTGACGCATTCGGCCGCGCCATGGAAGTGGGTGTTGTGTGCAGGTATGAATGACCAAGTTCTGTCTGCAGCAAAGAAAGGCGTGGTTTATGAGATTCCGTGCGGGGATTGCGACGTTGTATACATCGGGTAGACGTTGCGAACGGTCACTGCGCGGGTGCTGGAGCACAAACGTAAGACAAGGAAAGGGAATATCGAGAGATCGACAGCAGCGGAGCATCGTCGCACGAGATTGCCTGGGGAAGTGCTAAGGTGCTGTGTCAGGAGCAGCGCTGGGATCTTAGAAAACGAAGGAAGCCCTGATGATATCGTGTACGGCTAGGAAAGGGCCGGTTATGAACAAGGACAGTGGCTGGAAGATCAGCCAAGCATGGCAGGGTGTGGTGTAGTAAGATGTCAATCATAGCGCGTGGAAGTGTGGATGTAGTAATAAGGCGCAGCGTTTGGCGCGGGAATTTGTGTGTTTCTGTGGAAAATTTCAGTGTCAAACCTTGTTTTTGTAGGTGTTGAAGGTGTTAAGTAGTGTCATTGTATGCGTTTTTGTAGGTACAGTAGTGTTTAAGTAACATTAAACCTCCTTTTCCTGGCTTGTCTTGTTCTTTTTCAACCTGACGAAGGGCACCACGGTGTGCCCAAAACGCTCTTTGTGAAAAAAAAGTTGCACCTGTACTTAAAGAGTTCAATGATGATTTTCAGGGGCGAAGAATTTCATAATCTAACGTAGAAAGTCCTTCGCACCGACCATGAGTCAGATTACTCCCAAAGATTGGTCCATCACCATTGTCTGACGTCATATAGGAAGAATTCGAAGATGCATCATGCAGGTCATCACTGTTCATATCAATTGCCTATGCGGCCATGTAACAAACTTGTGGAGGATGCCATTGCTTCAACACATTCACATGAATGATGCAGCAACTCCTCCTCCCACCGCTCATGTTGATCTCGTAGTTGACTGGCTTAACTTGCTTTATGACAGAGTAGGAGCCTTGCTATGCTGCTTCCAGTTTCCTTGTACTGGTAGGTAACAGCAACAATGCTTGATCACCAGGTTTGAAGGATCGATCCCTCACTGATCGGTCATAGTAACACTTCTGCTTGTTTTGCGACACCTGTAGGTTTGGATGAGCCAAGTCACACCTGCTTTCAAGGTGCTTTCGCAGCTCTAAGACATAATAGAGGACATTACTGCCCTGCTGTTTAACCTGGTTAGCCCAACCATCAATACAATATCTAGTGGGCCGTGGACATGATGCCAATAAAGCAGCTCAAAAGGGCAAAAAGCCAGTTGAAGCCTGGGGTGCTTCTTGATAGGTATACCAAAGACATGGCAGTAACTCATCCCAGTTTCCAGGTGCTTCTTGGTGAAAGCGCTGGAGCATTGATTTCAACCTACCGTTAAATCTTTCAACAAGCCTACCCGTCTGGGGATGGATCCATGTATTGTTTATGTGTAGAAGTGCTGAGAATTGGTTCAGCAGCTCTGACATAAAGTTGCTTCCTTAATTGGTTTGTCAGGATCTCCGTGGGTATACCAACTCACGCAAAAAGCTTAACAAGCTGTCCCCTACAACCTCTCCACTTGTAGACTTCAGGGGTACAGCTTCCGGATAGCATGTGGCATAATGTACTACAACAAGGATGTACCGGTTCCCTTTAGCAGTCTTCTGCAGCGGTCCAACAATGTCCACTGCTATCCGCTGAAACGGCTCACCAACAGTCAGTAATGGAACCATCCTTGCTTGACATTCACTTCGCTGTGCTGTTTTCTGGCATGCTGTACAGCTTCTCACATACGCTGCCACGTCACTGAAGATACCATGTCAGTAAAAGTGTTATAGGATCTGTTCAGTTGTCTTGTCCTTCCTGAGGTGGCGTCTGAGAGGAATGCTGTGTGCTAAGTACTGGGGATTATTTCATGCTTCCCAAGGGACCACTAGCTGCCTCTGTGCTCAAATATCGTTATGATTCTATGCCATGAGTGCCACAGTTGGTAGAGAAGGCCATCCTGCTTTATAAACTATGCTATTTTGTCTGGCTTGAATTCCCTCTTGTGTGTACTGCCAACAGGACTGTGGTGTTGGGTCACTCTGCTGCAGTTTGAGAAATTACTCCTGTGTTGTGACTTCAGGGTCACCATTTGTAGTTGGTTTTTCAAGGGTGATGTCACCTTGTTCTCCATCATTCCCCACAGTTGCTGCTTTTTCTCAAGACGATTTGTTCCAGCTTACTTTTCCGCCCTCCGCTGATGCTTCGACTTTCAGCAGCGTTCGCCAGCCACCGGCTCAAAGAGGTCTTCCCCAAATGCAAAGCTTCCCCATTCTTTAGGTGCCCCAGTAACGGCAGCTGCAAGACGCAATGCTTAATTGTGCATGTCCCTGCTTCTTCCTAGCTCTTATCATTACAAATGTCTCAGTGATGTTGTTTACAATATTCTGGGCTGTGTGGTCTCTCAAGAGATTAAAGAGATCCAGTATGTCTCTTCCCAGGAGTACCAAACACGAAAGTGAATCAGCTACACCACCATTGACTCGGTGGCTCTCACCATCTATTATAATGTCTATACTTGTGAGCTTGTACTGAACAATATTGCCATGAGCACAGTGAATAGAGGCCTCTGTTTAGGAACATTCTGTGTCAAGCAAGATGTCAGCCACCTCCTGCCCTTCCACCAATCATATAATGTAGACTTCCATGTCATTGTGAATGATCTCATTTTGCAACACTTCCCGAGCAGTATTCCCAGACTTTTCAAGGCATTTGGCAACAAACCACGCCATCAAATTCTTCGGGCAGCACAGTGCAATGTGGCCCTTTTCCCAGCAGCGGTAGCAGGTGATGGGTGATTGGAGCCTCCCTTCCGGTTAATTCAGATTCCCATCCACCAGCAGAGGACATTGTCTTGCTTTGGGGCACTTCCCGGTTCTGAGCTAGAAGTCTTCCCAGGGCAATTCTTTGCAAGATGGCCAGTCTGTCCATAGGAGCGACATTGATGCTGATCCATGGCCTTACTGCTGGCAAATCTCACAGCAGAGGGACGACATCAAGTCCCTGCGTGTTTGCAATCACCAAGTTTTCCTGCATCATGAATGGTTGCAGGCTTCCTCTCTTGTATCCACACTTGCATGTCCCACGGTAAAGTGTTAATAAACTGTTCCGCCACCAAAATTTCCCTCACCTTGGTCCTCTACAAATGTACAGTTCTTGGTCCATTTCTGGCACAGGTCCATTTGTCTCGATGCCTGCTGTTATAACTCCCCATCTTTCTTGCAGGCCAATCCGAAACGCTGTCGGTACGTCTCTTCATTGATATAATACCAACAGAGAATCATTGCCGCTAGTTGAGTTCTAAATTGGTTGCACGGAAACTATCCAGCACAGCATAGGCCTTCTAGGCTCTTTCAGTCAACTGATGTGCAAGCTTGAACGGCCAACAACTCTCCTCGATTTGATAAGCAACTATCATTCGCTCGAAAGTTGTCAACCAATCCTCCACATTGTCAGCTTCACTCAACTTTGCCAACTTCGGTATGTTCATATTGCTGACCCTGCATTCATCCTGCGGACGAGTTTCAACAAGAATTCCCAACAATGTCGTCAACTGTGCCTGTTGATCTACTGACCATCTTTTCATTCTACACACTGGCAACCGAAAATTTGTCACTTCCTTCTTGATTGGTGCTCTGACTTTCCCAAATATTTCTCCAAATGTCCGCTTGTGCATGCGGAATTTTTCGACGTAGAGTTTGTCCTTGATGTCTGGACTTTCCTCACTAAGACAAGCCCAAGGTAAATTCCCTTAATTTCTTTCTCCCACACACCTTGGGACTCATCCCCAACGTGTGATATCCAGAAACTCCTCTTCCAGCTATAAAAGAGGTTGAACAGCTACCTTGACAGCAGTCTCCAGGACACAACTGCCCATTTGCTGGAGAGGATAGGAGCAAAGAACATCTTTTCTTCCTGATCATCTTCGAGATGCTTCAAGAAGTTTGACAAAAAAAATTGAAGTTTCTCAATGCTGAAGCAACCTGGAAAGAGCTCGACAAGGTCAAAGGAACAGCCATTGACACGAAGCAAAAAGAAAGTTCTCCCTGTAGTCAACAGTGTTTCTTCCCAAACTGGCCCAAGTGCTCAACCACTGGTGCACGGAGCATAAGTAAACAACAGACTCAGGGGAACACTTTGCTTTACAAATTCCATTACTCAGAGTTTCACACAATAATTAAATAGACTAGGTAGAGTGAGCCAGGGGTGCTGTGAGATGACAAATGAAACGGGCGGGGAGTGGTGCAAGGCAAACATGTGAAATGTGCAGGCATAGTGTGAAAGCTAACATATAAACTGTAAAGTAAGATGCAAAGCAGATGCATGTTATCCAGGTAATCGTCTCAACATAAGTGGAAAGAGACAACTTGTGTACATACATACATACATACATACATACATACATACATACATACATATGTATATATTTATTCCCTTATTTATTTGATTATTTATTTATCCAATTCATTTATTTATTGTTTCTAGTATCAACCTCTACTGTTTTCTCCCATTTATCACAGCAGTCAATAAATCATGAATTGACTACTTATATTGACCGGGGTCGATGAATGGTGTATTGCTTACTTATATTGACCATTGTCCCTGATATTTCATTAATTATGTTCGGTAGAAGTCCACACATGATACAGACTGTGGATATTCGAACCTTTATTTACTGATAAAACCTAAACAGAAAACGAAGATAGCCGAACAACGAACAATCTGAATGGCTCAGGAAAACTGAAGAGAAGGCCTGATTCTGCCAACTCTGCAGAGCACTGCAATCTCTGCTAACTCCGCTGACTCTCTCGACTCTCTTGGCTCCGACTCTCACTCTCCTTCTTTCTCTCCTGGCTCAACACTGCTGGAAACTGACCATTTTATAGACAGCAAAAAGGTCACAGGGTAGTGGACTAGAAAATTCTTAGAAATTCCTACGACACACATTGGAGCAACTGAGAGAAACTAGGACTAATAATAATTAAACCCATGCATGGGCTTGGCTAGTAAAATGGTAGTAAGAGTGAAAGATTTCATCAAAGATAAAATAGCTGCAATACTTCTCCAAAACATTATATTGACTGCATTTTTTTTAATATACACTATAAATAAGATATTGAACTTGATGGCCTACATGTCTCATGTTGACCTATGTCTGGGTCAACATCCTGTAGATGTAACAAACAAACAATACTGCAAGTAATGCAGTTGACTGTTGCAGCTTGACATGTCCAACTGAGTTTCAGCCTTTTTATGTTATCAGAAGAAATGAAGTCACAGTACATCATGAGGTCCTTGTGTGGGTTTATTTTCTGCAGAGATGGCTGGTGCATCAGCGACTATTGACCTTGCCATTCCAGAGAATGAGATTCAACGAACACCCATCTTGCTCGGCGAAGGTGCTTACTCGTCTGTGTATAAAGCAAAATGGAAAGGAGCCACAGTTGCAGTCAAGTGCTTCAACGAGCGTTATGTTCAGCGGTCATTCTCTCTGTCTGATGGACAAGCAAGTGGAGAACAGACAGATGTTTTAAGCTTGTTTCACAGAGAAGCTCGTCTTATGTGTGGTCTTCTACACCCTCATATTGTCCGCTTGTTTGGTGTGTATGCACCTGGTACACGCCATGTAGGTTTGGTTATGGAACTGATGGCTACATCACTCCACTACCGAGCGATAGAAGATCCTGCTCTGTCATTGCGTTGTATCACTCACATTCTCCATGACATCTCATCTGCATTGGTCTATCTGCACAAACGCAATATTCTTCATCGAGACGTTTCTCCTTGCAACACTTTGCTGACTGAGGACATGGCTCAGGGTCGATACATCGCCAAACTGTCAGATTTCGCAACGGCTAAAGTGGTACAAACCATTGGTTTTGACCACCACAGCTCCACTTCTGGTAATTTGGGTACATATGCGTATCTGCCGTATGAAGCACTAGACAAAGACCCGTTGACCGGTAAGCTTGAGTACAGCAGTGCTGTGGACGTGTACAGCGTCGGAGCTGTTGGGCTATATGCTGTTCTTCGGAAAGTCCCAGGAGCTACCCCGAGGGCCAAACCTGACTACCTAATTCGCATTGGTTTAGATCATGTTCTCTACAAGTTGTTGAGTGAATGCTTGGACGACACACCAGCAAAACGGCCGTCAAGTGAAGTATTGCAAGCACACCTGGAAAGTCTTTTGACCTCTTGTGAGAGTCTTACCGCACACAAGTCTCCCAACCACGATGAGATTGGTGTAAGTTACTATGTATAATTTTAGGGAGCTTCAACCTTTCAAATAGTTCTCGTAACCGAGAACCAATGAAATTAATCTTGTTTCTTCATTTGGTTCTTGCGTTCTTGCTTGGCCGTGAAAGAGGTTCAGCACTTCATTTTCAATGCAGCAGCATTTACGTCATCATCTCAGTTGTAATGGAAACAGAAACGGCATCTTGCGTGCATGTCTGAAATTGTCAACAGACCAGCTGTATCAGGCCACAAATAGAAATGCCCCGGATTCAAGTACAAGCTGCAATTTGAACAATTAATCTCACTCAAACACTCACCGCAGGGTGTTCAGTTTCAGAGCATAAACGATTTAGCCATCTGCGAATCGTCTGAACGAGTGCTGAGAACGAGAAAATGGCAGAACTTGCACCCAGACTTTGACAGAAACAGTCTCCGGAGTAAAGTAGGTTGGGACAAGTGCTACATCCTCTGCTTTCTCCTTGGTCGATCATGTCATGAATGTGAATAGAAATGGCATATCCATATGCCATATTCACCTCAGTGCAGTTAGCTTAGCGTGGCTATGGCTGGCAGAAACATTACCACCAGCATTATTGCTTCGGCACATGCACAAACAAACATGTAGACTCCAGGTATTTTGATGTACGCATGCTCCAACTCATGCATACGTGTAAGTAATTTCAACGTCCATATTATGCAAGATTGGTGTCTGATCTGAAAAGATTCTCCATAAATTTGCTGCCAAAGCTTTCTGGACAATAATGGCTATTGAATTTGACATGGTACAGCTACTCAAGTTTGTTTTCCACAGGGAATATCACTGTGTCTTTTTATGCAAATGCTACAATTATTTTTGCATCTGTCTTTATTTTTAGGTCTTGGTGACCAACAGCTAGGCAAGTTACAGCAGTACCTGTAGACCATTACTGCATAGTACAATGGCATACATTTGATTGAAAATAAAAAACACCACATCACAACTTAAAATCAAAATATCCAAAATCCTAAGGATGACTCGACCAAATAGGGAGGCACTTGGTGGTAGTCATAGTTACAGTGGAATAGTTTCTATATCATAGGCATGGTGGTAAATGTCATAATGTTACAGTGTCCAGTCTATACTTTAGGGTTAGGGTTAGAGGTACGGTTAAGGCTAAGTTAGAGTTACTCTTACTAAACTTCTCATGAGAAATATTTTTCTCATGAGAATTTGTCCAATTTCCTTGTGAAATCCAATTTCTCATAAGAATCTCATGCGAATTCAATTTCATGTGGAAATTTGGACAAACACATACATGCACACAGATGCATGCCTGATGGCTGCAGCCTCTCTGATTTCCATGAATTTGGCATGGACAAGGCATTCCAAATAGCACGCATAATGAGATGCAATTTCTGCTAGCAGCCATATAAACATTAATTTTGATATTGATTCTACAACTGAGCAGCAGAATGTAGCAGTCTTTCCTTTAGGTTATATGGTTGCCAACGACTTGACC
>JAOWAW010109280.1:0-13941 GCA_028565695.1 Nicola tetela
CTTTCTTTCTTTCTTTCTGTCTTTAATGACACACACACACACACACACACACACACACACACACACACACACACACATTCTTTTAATTTGACACATTTCTTTTGATTTGACGCACACACGTGTTCACAGGCATGCACACAACACACGTTAGGGATCAACCTTAACGTAGTGAAACTATGCTAAAAACAGATCATTTTCGCAGACAAGAAGTTTTCACTAAAATGTCTCTCCGCAAACTGATTAATTTTTGAGGAATGCAGTCTACGTACCCTGTGCGTAGCCATCCAATCGTTTATGTACCTGGAAGACTTTTCAGACCAGGTTCTAGATTCAGTCGCGCGCCGAGTACCGCGCACACGTTCTGAACCTTCCTGTGCAGCTAGTGGACACACATCTCTACACCAAAATACAATTTACTCGGAGGAAATCGACTGGAGTTCGGGGCATATATAAACCCATTGACGAACTATATCGACTGCTCCTGCTGTGACTCCTGTGTTTTTTATTCTGGTAGATCCTACTGCCGCACATTACTGCAGCCTGTATTCACGTTTGCTGGATTAACAAGCACCGGAATTTTGACATGGCAAAATCTTTTTTACAAACGGGCCACACAATTTTTTGAAACACGACGTTTCGGGAACAATGTTGTTCCCTTCTTCAGGTTATGAAGCACCAGAATTGTTCACGGCGTACGTATACCGTCGGCGCTAACGGTAAGAAGACCACGAGGGGCTGGCTGTGTACTCATTCTCCACGAACAATCTTTCCATTCCCCTTGTCCGCTGGTGACGTTTACACGAACAAGCCCCGTCAGTGGCTCATTTCCCAGAGGAGTCACAACCAAGGCGTAGTAGCTTTGCCCTCTCTCAGCCAAAGCTTGGCTAGTGACGACGGTCACACAGTCATCATAAGGCTCACTGGGCAGTTCAGAGATCGTTTTCACCGTTTCGTCCTCCTCTAGTACGCCCCAGAACAGGTTTCCCGACAATTCGCACGAGATCCCGGCAGAGCCCTGTAAATGCCAAAGCACACCACCAACCTCGCTTGCTATTCGCGGCGTTTTTTCAATGGACGGAGAACACGACGCCAAACCGGCTCCGGCTCTAGTCACTCCTGAAGACGGCACAAAGTTCACCAAGGCTGTTGCAAAGAACTGCGACTGAGGGTAGGTGGTCATGTTTAGGCTATCTACATCGAGTATCATGAATGCGAAAGTCAAATTTTCGTGAGCTTGGCTTACAGGGAATAAGAGACGTCTGGTTTTCGGGTGAAAGAAGCCAGAAGAAGAGCCGCAGCATAAGACAGCCGGAACTGTAAGAATTTGCCGAAAAACTCGGAGTTGTTCAGAAAGATATACCTCTCCCACAACCAACTTCTCCTGTCCTCCCTCATCAAAATCGCTGAAAGCAACGAGAAGCCTCTCCTTAGCAACGTCGAGGAAAATGACAAGGTTTGTGGAAGAGGGCGTCGTACCATTTAGCTCGAAAACATCATTGAGCGCTATCTTTGATTGAGGATCGCTAGCCGCCGTCAGCTCCAAAATGACGTTGGTGGAGTTGCTAGCTCGACGCCATTGCTGAGAAAAGGAAGATTTCGTTGGAGTCTGTGGTCCCTTGCCTGTCGATGCTAACGCGTAAATCCTTCCTGTCCGAGGATCGATGGGTAACTGTAGGTTCGTTCTTGGCGTGAAGCGCTCATCCCTGAATACTGGGTCATCTGATAAAGAACAATTTTGAATGTTGAAGACACCGAGAGAGAAACTGCTATCATCAGGTGCGATTGCTAGTAAGGTTTCAGCTTCAACGAGCGCTAGAATGGCGTACAGTGAACTGAAAACGCCAACAGCACACAGCATGCTGAGTCGTGTCAGTGAACTTGATTCGGGTAGAACTGCGGCGCGTGTAAACGGCTTCGTAGTACCATACCAAGCCCTGCGAAGACGAGTATCGGGAATTAATTTGTTCTGTTCAGTTCTTTATATCCACGTATGGCGCATGGCCAGGGTGAGGCCTGGGAGTTGACATAATCATGATATAAGTTGAAGAAGCAATATTAAAAAAAAAACGAAAAGAAAAGGAATCATTGCAACTTAGGCTTGAAGTTTGTGAGGAAAGTTTAGAGAGACGACATGGACGAGCAGGGCGCAAAGGGATCCCGGTGTTTAAGCCTTACTTAATCGACAACATACTATACGCATTGTAAACAGCAACTTTAAGGGGGTTGGCCCTCAGAGGAAATTTGAGTGAGTATCAAATAGTTAAGCTCCCGTGTTATCAGTAGAAAACGCACAGCCTAAGAAAATTAAAATTGAACCGTATCCCTGGAATAAGTGTCTCCTTATGCCGTGGCCGAGAAAATGGCACTTGAAAGTTCTAATGAATTTTCTAGAGCTGGTATAGCTCACCAGGAGGTCTCGGATCGGACTGAAATTAGGCAAATGCTCATCTTATAACGGCTGTCTAAAAAAAACGGAGCTGCAATTTATTGAAGTTCCACTAGGAACATAATGGGCCAGCGCTCAGGGCATTGGTTGATTTCCATAGCAGCAACCTATCAACTGTGCATAATTTTTAAAACGGGACACCTCCGGAGAATCTGTAGCTCAGTTTTGTAGATCAGATACCCAACTAAATACATGCCGGAAAGTTTCAGCGTGCTTGGATTTGGTTTCGCTGAGATATGCTTCTAGAAACGCAGCGGATTGTACCATCAGAACCGTTTTTAATATCGGGCCATGCAGTGCAATTACTCCTAGGATACAAAATGGCAGCTTCGACCCTCAAAAAATAAAAATTCCCGGTCGGCACAGTTTCTGCCGCCCACCCCAAGAGTCCTGCGTCGAAGGCAAGTCCCCTACCTCACAAGTTTGTAAAGTAGATTATTAAATTGCTATATTGATTATACAAGGTGGATGGATTCAGCTAAATTTGTCTGTTTTTTTTTTAATAGTAGTCTTCGTGAGGTTTTTTCAGGTGATGTGCTTCAGTTTCGGGTTTGTACATGTATCATTCTTTGATCCCTTTCTGTAGGACCCCTTGATGAGAGCCCCAATGATTAACAACCTGCTCCCAGATAATCTTCATTAAACAAATTTGTGCACCCAATAAATAAATAAATAACCAATCATTTTCTCATTCACTTTACTCCGGCTGGGAGCGCACAGCGATTGGTCGAGCGGTTAAGATCGTGTGATTTTCGTTTCGACTAGGCGCTTGGTCGCCGCAGGTTCGAGCCCTCTGTGCGCTCCCAGCCGGAGTAAAGTAAATGAGAAAATGATTGGTTATGATTCTCCCAGCGTGAATGGCCTTTCCTGAAATAAATAAATAAGGGCTAAAATGACAAAAAGGATTAACCGTTGGCTACCTTTGAAACTTATTTTCCTCGCTCTGGTACGCGCGTGACCTCTGTATATGCGTAACAGACACGAGTCTGCACTTATTACCTTTCCTTACCGACCGAGGGCTTGGGAAAGAAATATGAGCTGTCTCAATGGGTGTACCAGTGTACCAAGGATGCCTGGTGATCATGATGTCCGGGTATTAAAAAAAGGCTCGAAAGAAAACAGAAGAAATTTTGAACTGGGAACTGCATCATGATGAGGAGCGTTTTTTTTTGCAGTGTCCAATTGGGGTTTCTCTGTGGAAGACGAACATGCGTTGGTTATTAACTGACGAGAGCATTCGCTGACCCTCAGTGAAGTTACTGTAGAATTGTGTTTGTATCAGCCCTACTTGATGCATACTCAGTGAACATTGCCTGACTCGGTCAGTAGTTGATATGATTTCCACTCTAGGTCGCTTACACCTGAGGGGGAAATTTGTCAGAGCCGCAGCCACTGAAACTTGGCGAAAGGCTAAGAAGTGTGGACATAACCGCTGATCAAGTTTCAAATCAGAGCGGCCCAATAACTGCCGACTGAATGGCCCAAGCAGAATGATGATCAGCCATTGCAAACGCTACTCACTGGACTGAAGACTAGGGGTTCTGCTTCTGGTAGTATTGTTGACGACGTTTGCTCCTGTCATCAAGAAAATGTTAGATCTAGAGATGCAGGGTCGGCGCGGCCAATTTCAAACCAACGTTGATGTTGTGCCAAACGTCAAGTTTACCGCAAGTTCTTAGTGCCGCATTGAAAGGCGTCCTCAGTCAGTGAATATTATTACCGGCTTTTCCGTGTTTTACTGATTTGAAAAAAAAATCACCAGTGAAAGCGCAAATATGACAAGACACAAAAATATCAGAGCACCGTGAAAAGAACGGGTTAAGAAAAAAAAAGACACCGTCAAACGGATGCACACAATCCAGCAACAATTAAAGAACCGGAATCCAACCAAGGTAATTGATTAGGTCATCGTAGCCTAGCCATTTCTTACTTCAAATTTTACAGAGGCTCTCTGACCAATCAACTCAAAAACGGTACTACAAAAGTGGTTTTCTGACTCCTTCCTAGTAAGTTATACTGAGCCAAGCCGGGCATGATGCAGCCAAGGTAGGGTAAAATTTTAAAGATGCGGAAATGTTTAGAAGTATGTGATTCTAGATACAAGTTTGAGTCGAAAACCGTGGTACCATAATATTATTGTTAACTCTCCTGCACAGAAGCCACACTAAAAGAATTCAAGCTGATATCTTGCACATCAAAGACATAGTAATGTGTTAAAGTTTTCCACCTGCCATTTTCTTTAGGCCGGCATATCTCGGTCACTGACAATCGACGTTTCAGCTCAGGTTTCACTTTCAAGTTTCAGCCAACTGAAGATCTTTCAACCAACATTCCAACCATCAAGCTCCACGTGGTTGCTGAAATCAACCGAGGCCCGGGTGGTAGGCTTTTGAAGTACGTAGTTGGCTCGTTTCAAGAGTCACTCAACTGAGCCGGTTAGACTCGCCCCTTCTCATACGTTATCCGCCATATTGCACCCGGGCCCCAAAACTTTTGTCAATCAGTGGCACCGTCACCCAAAGGCAGTATCTCCTTTTCACTTCGGTCTGTGAATCGCATGTGGTGTACATCTACGTGTATATGTTCTGTATGTGTACAGTCCATTGGAATGACTGTTACGCGTCTGCCAGCCGGTGTCCGCTGATCACTGGTATCATAGTCAGTAACATGCTGAAATGAAAGCAATAAGGAGAATTAGAAAACAAATGCATTTTCCAGTTTGAAACTCGTTTAGTAATGCTTGTTTAAGCCTTTAAGTCATCCTAAAACTTCTGGTCGAGGCTAGAACTTGAACTTTCCAAGCAGTTCGGAGGCTAATGTTTTTTCTTGTCGATGCCTGATAATTACTAGTAGATCTACTAGTACATGTAGGCTACATTTGCATGTAGTCCATTGATCGGTGTTATGTGTGTATACTATACAATGCACGGCCATGTGTAGTAAAATTAATCCACTAGTAAATCTAGGCCTGCGTGACTGTAGACTTTTCTGGCCAGAGAACTCCATGTGGGAAGTGTGGGAACTCGTGTGGGATCCTGAAATTTAAAAAAATTATCTTCAAAGATTTTTTTATGTACATGCATATGCATCTTCATCTTCGTTGTCATGCCGACGTTAAATGGCGTCGATCACGATCAATATAGATTGCGCGACAGCACAACAGATCAGCCTAGCCTACAGTATTACTGTGTGTAGATCCACAGGTCGACTCAGCTGGCAAGTCGCAGATGCAAAATCTGTTTTGGCCCGTCGTTATATAATAATATTACTGTCAAAGCAGCCGGGTCGGTTGGAAATATGATCAAGTCCTTTGTTGGTTTGGGAGTAGGTTCTACGTTACGCTGTGCATTTCCGACCAATCCATGCTGATTTTCAGACCGAAGAAGATTCTTATCATGCGTACTGTCCGAAGTTGTGATGGTTGAGGAAGAATTTGTATGCTCAGAAACTGTTTGGCATCTAAGTTCAAGAGGACGCAATATTGCTACAAGTCTGTGGCGACGCAGTTCGGAACTAGCGTTGAACTCCTGGAAGAGTGACCGACGTCGCCTTCAGGAACGGTCTCCCTCCGTAAATTTTCACTTTCCCTGACTGGTATGGCACTCTTTTTCCTCTTGGTAATGGCTTGAGGACGCGCTCAGTCGTCGAAAGGACGTTAACGTTTTGGGTAAGACCGAAACACTTGATTACACTAAGCTACAGCCAATATTCAGCGGAGGTTTCTATCGGCAATGGCAAACACAGCTGCCAGCCTTAGAGATGAAGGCAGCAGCCACTGGGGCGATCGTTTTGGTAGCAGCTCTCTGGAAGAAAGCTACACGCCGTCTTTATCGTCTGCTCACCGACGAGGGGATGGTTCAAGGTATGCGTCCTACATAGGACTGGCTCCGGAAAGAGGAAGACGGCGATTAGCACCTTTAGGGGAGAGAGCGGCGAAATGCCCAGCTCCGACGTTCGTCGTGGCTTTTCTGACATCAGCTGCCACGTTGCTGGCTATTGCTCACGCGAACATTGACCTGCACGTGGAACTGCGTATGCTTCGAGGTACCTTTCTCGCTATCCTTCTCGGGTTCTTGTTCTTGGTCAATGTGCGGGCGTGGCAGGCGTTCGGCATTGATTACGTCAAAATTTTTCAGCTGAGTGAGGAGCAAGACGACTATCATACGCCGCGGGTTGTTGGCGGGGTGACAAGCTTTCTGGGGATGTTGTGGGCAGCGTTCGTGATGATCGTGATCTACTGTATGGGACTGAAGATGGACAGCTTGCGTCGTACGCTACCTCTTGTACTTTGGATCCTTGTTATCGGTCTGCTGGCGAATCCATTTCGCTGTTGCTTCTACAGGTTGGGTTCTCAGTGAAGCCGGCTGAAGGTTGAGAAAGTGTTTCTGTCTGTTCAATCTTCAAGGAAGCCAGTATTGTGTGCTAGCAGTAGGATTTCGTTGAGTTTAATGTCTCAATCACTGAATGGATAATGCCTACTGTGATTCACTGGATGCCAAGTCGGTAAATTTAGTTGCTAACAGTGAATGAGTAAGGAAATTTTCCTAGTTATGCAGCAGATATCTTAATCTGGTAGAGCCTCTATATAGGCTTTACCAAGCCACTAGTGGTGATCTTCCTTAAAGGATAATTTCCGTGGTTCTGAAATGGCGGCCATGCCAAATCGTCCCCAGGTGTACATGTCTCTGTGGTATGCTTCACAGTTGCAAGAGAAGACTTTGCCTCTGTTCTGAGACTTCTCCACTTCTAAGCAATAAGGTACCACCATTCTGACAAGCCCTTATATAAGCATTGGTGATGGGATGGAATAAGTTGATGAAGAACCAGCCTAAGTTTGCCCTGGGCATTCCATCGGATGGCGAAGCCTGCTCAGACACTGGCAGGGACTACACCAATCCACTTGGAGATACCGCTGCACTTCATGGAAGGAGTAGAGGATGTGGAATTCTAAGAAGGGGACCAGTTGGGGCAGGATGGAGAGGGTGGAGGTGAGCAATCAGTGATGGTTGGACAAGGGTTATGCCAGGCAACCCTTTGCATGTGTTTGACACCCATATAAGTCCAAAGGAACACCTGCCAACGGAGCTGCTCCAACATCCATAAAAGTCTTTAAAAAATTCATTATAGAAGAGATGCAACATCGATCCTGTGCCCAGACAAGCCTTCATTACTATCAGTAACAAGCTGCAAACTCTTGCCATGGTAACCATTGTTCCTGGATCAACCTTAGCCTGGCAAAGCTCACATCTTCATGTGTTGTCTCACAATCAAATTTTGAATATGATGTGGATCATATTGGCCTACACCCTCAGTACTGCAAGGAGTGGCATCAGTGACATTCTCAAGCATGTGTGCATATAGCATTGAATTCTGCAGTTGCTTTAAGCCCTCAATACATGTTATAGAGAAGTCTAAGAGTAGATAACATCACAACAATTTAGCCAGTTTTGTAAGCCTAGATACATAGGCTTTGCTCTGCAAGATTAAGAGGTTGATATCAAGTGGCCTGATCACACAATGCTGGGGGTGGGCCAACACACACCTGTAGTGTTTGTTTGCAGCTGAAATCCTCAATAGGGGAACAGCTGCAATTACTTCTATGTTAAGGAGTGCCGGAACAGCTGAAGAAAGTTCTGGCATTCATCACCAGCAGTTCTATGGTGTTTCTCCTGTCATGTCTAGCTCTTGCTTTGTGTTAGTGCAGTCTGCAGCTATTGTTTTGATGTGAAAATGACTATAGGACTGACTTTTGTTACTCTTCATTGCCTGGCAAGTGTTCTAAATTCTAATGTATATGTACTTGCAATGCTTTAACTGTGGCTAACCACACCTGAACATTTTGTATTTCGTGTGGCAGGTCTAGGCGGTGGTTTCTCCGCTGTATTGGACGGATTGTAACAGCACCATTTCACCCGGTTACATTCCGGGACAGCTGGTTGGCGGATCAGCTGACAAGTCTAACATTGACTTTGTTGGATCTAGAGTACACGATGTGTTTCATGATCAAGACACAGTGGATGAAGGGCCATCTTGATCATGATGATATTTGCATGAGCCCAACAATTGGAATTCGGCAGGTAGGGCTGTTGTTTGTGTGTGCGTGCGTGTGTCTGTGTGTGCATGGGTGTATGTCTGTGTGTCTGTGTGTGCATGCGTGTATGTGCATTCTAATTAGCAGCTGATGTTACTCCTCATGTTTGGTAATCACTTTGGCGAATTTTTATCGTTTCAGATTCTTGGTGCTCTGCCGTCATGGTTTCGCATGGCACAGTGCATACGATGTTTCATTGATACAAGACAGACGCAACATTTAATCAATGCTGGCAAATACATGTCAACCTTTCCCGTTGTCGCTGCAGCATCCATCGTTGCCGCAAATGCTAGTAATTACAACGATTGGCGTTCACACCCACAGTTCTTTGTTTGGCTTGCATTGGCACTGATCCACGCTGTTTATGTCTACGTCTGGGATGTTGTTATGGACTGGGGTTTGCTTCGGCAGCAGCCCTTCAATCCTCACCTTCGTTCTCACTTACTGTACAGACGGCGAGGGCTTTACTATGCAGCCATGTTCATTGATCTCCTGCTGCGATTTATATGGACATTAAAGATGTCGGTGAGCGTATCAACATGGTTCGGTTCTGATGAGCTTCTTCTCCTCCTTGCCATTGCTGAAGTTCTCCGCCGCTTCATGTGGAACTTTTTCCGGTTAGAGTTTGAGCAGACAAAAGGCATGGAGGAGCCGCTTCCGATTTACTACACGGCGAGCGGTGAGTACGACTTTGCTATTCAGCTGTCAGATAGAACACCACTTGGCGATAGCTAGCCTCATCATGTAGACTTCTCATGCAATGCAATTATGATCACAAAAATTATAACTGATTATCTCATGCTTTTCATAATATGAAACAATAACAAATTTGTTGGATGTTATGTTGTATTGGTAAGCTTATAAAAAATGGAGTCTTTCCATTCTCAAACAGACTTGAAGTTCATTCCATCATTAATCAAAATTTCTTTTTTTGTTTTGTTTTCTTGAAAGAAGAATATTATTGTCAGTCATGTTTGCTTGAGATAGATGTGGTGACGGTTGTTACAAGCGTAATTAGTAGTGAGGTGACGGATCTCACACATTTGGGATGGCCTGGCTTCTTCAGTGTTTGTATGTAGAATAACATTCTGTACTTGTGTCATTATTCCAAACTTTTTAACAACGGTACATGCAATGGTGTGTGTATGCCATACACCATGTGGAGGGGGAATTTGGCCAAGCTTGTTGTGTGTCTGTGTGGTTGCTAACATACTGTTGCTCACCACAGAGCATCACTCAGTGCCTTGCCCTTTCTCAGATAGCCTTTTTTATCATGCTGAATGGCATGACAAAAATGGACATTATGTAACTTATGTTTTTGTGGTTTGGACGCTTTTGTTAGGAGAGAAGGCCAGCTGTGAATATCCTGAAATTCTAGCCAAAGCTCTTTCACTGTTTTAATCCTTACCGGTAGGACAATTGGTTTCGGTTAGGAACGATTACGCAGCCTTGTAGAAGTGGTGAAGTTTTTGGAAGGCTAAATGAATGGCACATTAACTCTTGCTGTACGCCGATCGTGTGTATTCACCAGGCCAGTTTTTTTATACACCTACTCAACCAAGCCAGTTCGTATTATACACCTGTTCACCGTTTAAGACCACGGGCCTAGTGTGTAAGGTCAGCTCTTGACTGGTTGTGACCATCTTGAATTTTGTCGTTGTTTGTATCAACTCCTATAAAAAGGGCTGATCGTGAGCCTCTTGGAAGGCACCGTCGGTTATGTGAATGCAAGCGATAAACACTATTGGGGGTAACAGAGGGACTGCGATGGTCAAACTCCGTTTTGGATCATTTCTGCGTTTTACGGATAGCGTCGCCATTGCCCTACAAGTGACGGGTTTGATGGCGCCAGTCACGTGAGACTTCAAGCAGCTATTCAGTCACGTGAATTGGCATGAAATATCAAGCAGCCAGCCATGTTTGTACTTGCTTGTAGCAATCGGAGAGTGCGCCGCGATGGCACCTTTCTGCTAGCTTGGCTAGCGCCATGCCGTGTGGTATGCCACTACCAACGTGTAGTGCAGATAACCATAATACATGTACACAGCGAAGGAAGGAGACAGTGAAGGGTACCGCACTCGCAAGCTCTTCGCTATCCGAACGTCTCGGTTTTGACACTAGTAAAGGTCTTCATTTTAGCAGAATGTGCGAAGAATCGACAGAGCGCAGCTTCACACTGGAACACTCGGGTCGGGGTCGTCGGCAGTCGCAGACAGTCGCAGATGTCGAACCCGGAAGCAAAGAACACCACTTTGGCGGAGCACCAGCACGGGAGCGGAGAGTTTCGCGTGATATCCTAAAAGCGTTGACGCACCTGGAACTCGTATCTGGTAGAACAAGCGAGGCGATTGAAACACTAGCGAGAAGTCGACGGGCTAGCGCTAGCGTATGTGATGACAACGACTTGCAACTGCCAGAGTGGAAAATGCGCGAACAGCTGATCGAGATCAAAAGTCGACTGCGCGAGACGAAGGCAGAATTGGCTTCCGTCTCGTACCGTGCAGAGATGCTCGAGAGTGAAGGGAACAATTTGCGCCGCCAACTGGCCGCCGCTTGTCAAAAAATGGGTGGCGATCCTGGTAGTTGGGAGCTGGTGGATTGTTCGCCAGAGGGAGAGACTTCGACAGAGGATTGTCAACTGCCACTGCCTTTGTTGTTAGAAGAGAAGCAGGCTGTTGTGGATCGCCTCACTGAACAACTTGACTTCTACGCACGCGAGCTGGAGGCTAAGGTCGAGCGCGAACAGTATTTCAAGTTGGCGTTGGCCAAGAAGAAGGATGAGTGCGCTCAGTTAGAACGCAGACTTCGTCGAGAAGAGCGGAAGAACACGGCGCTGTTGTCGGAGCGAAAGAAGTTGTTAGCGGTGCACGAAAGAGTGCAAGCGTTATCTGAACGATATCAAGCGGAATACCAAAGAGTGGAAGAGTTTGTTGTGTCTGCGGGCGGTCTTTCTCGAGACATGGCAGTGCGAGATTCCGTGGTCAACGATCTCGTCATCAGATGCACTCTCATGGAGCAGAAACTCCGTCAACTTCGCTTGCTCGCGCAGCGAATGTCGAAGAAACTAACCGACGACAGAGATGAAGAAGTGTTCGCCTATCGTGAAGAGATTGCGTGGCTCCACCGTTGCCTACTTGAAAAACTCCTCCCTAGAAGTGATGGAGACGCTTCAAGTGGAAGCGCTAGTGAATCTTAGTTTAGAATTTTCAAGTATTTCCCTCACTGCAGGACCGGGAAGCAATTCAATTCTCAACTCTGCTCCTCGATGATAGGGAAACTCATGAATCACTGTCTATAATATATACACATCAAATTTTTCGTTCTTTACAAATTTGCCAATAAACAATTTTTTTTGAACTATAATCCCGGCTCAGTCTCTTCTGGAGACAAGCAGTTTGAATACCGGTAGTTTCACACTCAAATTTCAGCCAATGTCCTTGTGCCAAAACGTGATATAAAATGAAACCTCCAACAATGTTGTGAAAGTTATTTCTTTGCCCAGTGGGCTTTGTCATGTTTAGGTTCATCTTGCTCATCGACTACAGGTCAGGTTGTGAGCACTGACTAATTTTTCAAAGCCATCAACCTGCGACAAGCACAATAGAGACTATTCAATTGTGTTTTGTTTGTCATCCCAGCAGCGGTCGGAGCTTTAGGGCCTTGCAGCACAGCCCTGGAAATAAAGAGTTGTGCCGGCGCCAGATCAGAGGTGAGCATCATTTTTTTTCAGGGATTGGAAACTCTGGTCTCAGAGTGAAAGCTGTGAACAGGGATTCTTATTGTGTGCATGTGATGTAGAATTTGTTCACAAGTGAGCGATTAGCCTGTTCGTCCTTAGAGAAGGCAGTTAGGCATTGTCGTTGGGACTACCCCGTGTATTTGCAGTCCCCGAGGCTGTTGAGCACGACTGGTGATTGCTGCTAAGCCTAAGCGTTGAGGTCAGCTTCGACTGCTTGAGCTAACAGTTTACAGCAGATTGCCAAGACGGGATAAAACAGGACTTCCCTGTGCAAGTAAATGTCCCTTGAACTCTGCTCGGGTGAGCTGTACCAAACTGAACCGCCAATGCTTGTAAACGTATTTCTGTGACAGTCAGTTAGATTTCAAGTTCGGTTCAGGACCGCTACCAAAGCCCTAAGGCTAAAAAGGCCGTACTTTCAGCGCCCGAGGGGTTTACGCCGCGGTGCCATCGTTGCCATGGTGTTTAAGCGGCAGCATTATTTGCCAGCTCAGGTCGGCGTCGTCATTTGCGATCGCGCAGATCATGCAGAAGTCGA
Organism: Nicola tetela; assembly: GCA_028565695.1. Taxonomy (NCBI): domain Eukaryota; kingdom Metazoa; phylum Porifera; class Calcarea; order Clathrinida; family Clathrinidae; genus Nicola; species Nicola tetela. The sequence goes on from JAOWAW010109280.1 coordinate 12,815, forward strand.
TCGCCTGCAGATGATAGCTGAGCCAGTCCGCACGGTCAAAGTAGAGCACTAGCGAAGAGAAGTCAAGTCGATCGCCGACCAGCCTTGAGAAGAAGTCTTGGGATTTCCTTGAGATAGACTATGCTATCCGTATGGCTATGAGAAGCGCAGTGGGCTGTGATGAATTGCTGTGTCCAACTTTACCGAGCCCAGTTTTGAGAAATACAGCAACGTCCGATGAAACATTTGTTTAACACCCATCGCCGAATAACCGTTAACTGATGGCTCTCTCCTCGTGCAAAGGCAGCTGTTTACGACGGCAAAGATCAGGTTTGCTTGTAGCGTGTTTTATCCTCTGCCCTGCCTTGTCTGTGTCTCAGCCCATCCGCCCTCTTCCTGAGGCGACTAATTCTCACTATCCTGCTACCTTCGCGAGAGGTGTGGCGCGTTCCGGAAGACCGGCCGTAATCCGTCAAGGACTCCCCAAGTCACTGAAACAAGCAGCAAACGACTATCTTTATCGAAAGCTCGCAGAGAAAAAGGAAAACGAGACATCAAGAGTGTTTACACTGCCTGCAGAGGGTAAGCTGTAGATGACACCGTTATCATTCCGACAATCTCACTGCAGCTACGCTTCTCGATCTCCTCGAACACTCATCCTGACTACTCACAGACATGCATACAAGCACATGGTCATATAATTATCAGAATAAGTTATATTCACTTTATAACAGCGTGTCTGATTATGAACCTTACAGGCATGGGCACCTCTGCATGAGTTTTGTAACGATGTCCGCGCGCATACCACCAGAAAGTTGACGCAACAATAGAAAGAAGTTGATGAACAGTAAGACTCGTTCATTACAGTACATCAACCGCAGGATAGGTGTGACCGATTGGACAGTGTTGATATCAGCGGTGTAGGAAGATACTTTTGAGCATGGGGGTCTGGGGGCATCCTCCCCCTGGAAAATGACAAAATAGCGCGGAAAATTATGCAATTTCATGCATTTTGGGCTTTCAGAAAGGGTGACAAGCATAAGTTGAAAAAATCCAATTGAATCAAGGAGGGCCTTGCCCCTGGTGCAAAACCTGCGGGACTGCAACCTCGCAGTCCCCCTCCCCCTTCCCCTCCCCCTCCCCTCCCC
>JAOWAW010109291.1:0-13940 GCA_028565695.1 Nicola tetela
GAAGGATTTTCTTGACAGTTGAAGGAGTGATAGGACTTAGGTCGAAAGGAGTAGTGATAGACGGAACAGGAGGCATCTACTTGAGTTTAGAAAGATCGAGATCCGGGGAAACAGAATATTGAGAAGGATAGAAAGAGTCACAACTATAACGTCCACACAATTTAAAATACAAAATCACTGTGCTATTTAGTTGATCATGACTGCAGCCCACTTCAGACAAGCACTCAATGCCATAAACTTTCCAAACAACTTCAAAATTGTAAAACCGCAAGAGATCTGACGCAGAGGTTTTGTATGAATGGAAAAACCAGGCACAAACTCCCTACATACAGCTCCAATGATGACGCAGCCAAAATATCAACACCTGCAGAACGTTGCTTTCTTACCTGAGAAGTGTTCGACCGCTGCCTAAGGGAGTTCACGCTCTCAAAGTTGATTTTCAGATCAATGATGAAGTCAACAATCATTGAGCACTGGAAGTATATGCGGACACCATTGGCACTGTCTTGTAAATTATCAGAACCGCTGATCTTGGACTCTGTGGACAGCTGCAACCAACCTTGGTTGTTCTTCATGATGGTGCCAAATGCGAGAATACTAGTCAGATTAATTCTGTGAATGACCTTGCAGGTGATGGGATCTTCGAAGACAACACATGGAGGGGAAGACTTGCGCTCAAATTGGAGGAGGATGTCGCCTTCGCGGATGGGTTGCTTCGGTGGGATCAGCATGTGATAAAGGGCTCGGTCACCTGTATGCAATAGCACAGAGAGCACAGGATGTAAAGATAACCGTTTTCATTACTGCAACTGTTTAAAGTTGTGATGGCAAACAGCTGAACTATAGGCTCAATGTTAGACCTTGCGTTGATTCCTCCTTAGTCCAGTGGAACTGGTATCTAGCACGTATTCCCTCATCGACATGCCAAATAAGGGAAATGATTTCACCAGTTCATGCGTGATGTGACTGTACATCATGCAATGGTATGGGTAGAGACTAGGCACTGTCTTACAGTAGTATGTATTAAACCTACTCTTTAATTTTTTCTCTGCCTTCATCAGTCTCTAGATCTCTCCCTGTCTCTGTTTGCATTCAGAGCCCTTGGATTTTTTTGTATCTTAGATGAAAAATCGAATGAGGATTAACTAAGGGAAACAGAGAGAGAGAGAGAGAGAGAGAGAGAGAGAGAGAGAGAGAGAGAGAGAGAGAGAGAGAGAGAGAGAGAGAGAGAATCACCAACTCAAAACCTAGGCTAATCTCATCATTTTGCAAACCACATACAACACAGGACTTCAAAAAAAGATTGTACAGAACTAAACAGCCATCACATACGGGGAACATTGGTTGTGATTGACAAGGCCACCCTCAAAGCAGCAATCCAGCTGCTGAGCTCTGGAACAGTCTGCATCTTGAGATAATAAACCTTCTCCGCAGTTAAGATCCGGAGAATGGGGATCACATACTCTATGCCGTATTCACAGGTTTTTGTTGAAATGGCGAAAATCTCATTGATGTAGACAGTGTGCAGGTGCTTGAATCGAGATTTGCCTTTTGTCAAAGACCCATGATCTCGGAAACAAAGCACAAGGCTCTCTGCAGGAAAGCAGGACTATAGCAGTAAGTTAGCACATCAATTGTGCAGTATCTCCCTCCCCACTCACACACCCCAAAAATATTCCAACATAAATGCAAGTTTGACATTTAATCTAATCTTGGAGAAACAAAAGGTTGTTGAGGTGTTGCTTGCTGCTGAGGAGGGCTGAAGTGATCTTTATCTTGAGGTTCCATGTTAGAGACTAACCATCAACTGTCCGCAGTTTTCATGCGTAAACATTTGAAGCCGGGAAGCCAACAGTGAATAATTTGGACCAGAGAAAGCTTACTGAAAAGTTACTAAGAGATACAGAGAGACAGACAGAGACAGGAAGAGAGAGAGGGGGGGGGGGGGGAGAGAAGGAATAGGACTGAAAGAGTGAGTGTGCACTGATATAATAACTACGAACCCACTAGCCTACCAACAACACTGACTTGGGAAATGCCACAACCATATGCATCACATCTTGGCAATCCTGTCCACTTACCAGCATCAGAATGCACTAGCATGGCCTGAGCCCTAGACCTGAACCGCCTAACAACTGAATTGAATTGAACAAACACTACCGCTCTGGGACATCGATTCTCCCAACTAAGATTTCCACAACATGCCTATACACTGATGCATAGCTGAATACATGTTGTGAGGGAAGTTGTGAAAGAAAATTGTCACAAGTACTAAGTTATTTCATGATCAAAAAGCGCTAAGCATAGAGGCAACACAGGATAATCTCGAAAGTGAATGCATTCTCATAGACTGAATCAAGATGGTGAACTTACTTGATGACTCGGATTGAGACGCCGTCTGTTCAAGACTGATCGCTCGGTCCTTCCATGTTGAATTGGCTATCGTTGTGCCCTAACCAATGCAGACAAGGCATTTACCCTCAATTAGACTGAACACATTTGTCGCCACTGCGATATAGAATTATTCACTAGATGCGCATTGTTGTGTAAGGTGTGTCTTACAGTAACTTACTCGAGCTCTCAGCCATTGTCTGGCAGGAATTTTCGAAGCAGATCCACGTGCTAAAGCATAGCTTTGCGATCTGCCGACAACTTCTACCTGCGTCTAACTAATTCTGACTACCCCAAAATGACGAAGTGTTATTCTAACCGTACCTGTCATAAGATACTAAAATAGTCGGACGGATGTTGTTACCGGGCCAAATTCCAAACAGTGTCCTTCGTCATTCATTCCAATGAATAATCTTTACTGAACTTGAAAATCTGCTCACCTTCTTCTCAACGGCGACAGAGGCCTTCCCAACACGCTGCAGTTGGTTGGTTTTGCTGAGATCGTCCATCTCGTGATACAGCCTGAGTAGAAACTTTCTGAGTCAGTTAATCAAGGAGGACGCGGTGAAGCACGTAGTCGGCTTCACTGTTCAAGTCTACACGTTTCAGTACAGCAGACGCGACAGTCAATTTGCAGATGACGCGAAACCGTGGGAAGAAAACAAAAGCAGGAGATGAGAACTACTCCCGTAACTATCACAAGTAGCGTACCTAGTGTGCACAGGAACACGACTAAATTTATGGCTGTGTCTTAGGCTGTAAATATTCAACAGATTTCATTGCGGGTTTGACAGGCAGGCCTGCCATCTCTTCCCGTTGTGAATCATCTTTCAGCTGAACACGTAGCTCTCAGTAATGTAATATGTTCCGCAGCATTAATATTTTATCCAAATTAAGATCTAGATGCACGAAGCAGAGCACCTACGCCCCTCAAAACACGATGTTAACTTCTGAAGACCATAGTCGCTGGGAGAATCGTTAAGCAGTCATTTACTCTTTCTTCCCTGGCTGGAGTGCATGCACAGCTGACTCGAACCTGCGGCGACCTAGAGCCTGGCCGAAAGAAAATCACGATCATAACTGCCTGACCAATCCGCCAGTTCAAAAAAACTGGATTCATCGCGCACTTCTGACTTTCTCTCAACACCACCCGATATCCACCGCACGAGACGCTACGCCAGAAGTCACTTTCATTCGGCGAGGTGCTGGATGATTGGTCACACGATGTTAGCTATTCATTTACTGATTTTGCTTCTGTTGCTTTGACTCAGCGTTGATTGGTTTCAACCAGCAAGTTTTCTGATCTAAACATTTGGTCCGATACCAATAACGACAGCTCTCACCGACTTGCTGCTAGACTGAAAATCTTGTCTTGAAGCAGTTGGCTCCGAGCCGCACTGACACCAAAATATTAATCACCCTCTGGACCCGGTACGATTCGAGTTGTACTTGTACCTCAATCTCGCGAAGGTTTTTCGCCTGCAGCGGGTCAAATTATGTACTGGCCCTGCACTGTACGTTTCCTCATTCGGTTTTCACCGACTGACTTTCTGACTGTATCATTGCCGTCGTCATGCCCGTAGGGGCTGAGGAGGGTTCCACACACGATTAATTCGTGTTTGTCTGTCTGTCTGTCTGTCTATCTGTCTGTCTGTACGTCACGCTGCAACCGTTACTAGCCAGCGTGCGCTAATCGCGTCTTTTTTCCCGATCAAAATGTATGGTAGGAAGGCGAACATCCTTCAACCGAGCCATGGCCATGCAGCGCAGCTGCAACTGTTTGTAATGTATGCCATGAATTGAGGTCTACATCGCCAGAGAGAAACCTTTCCGATGCCGTGTGAAAAAAGAAGGAAGAGGAACACACTCTAAACGCCAGGGAGTCCCGGGCCCGCTGCTGATTCGATTGCAGCTGTTGCCGTGAGCTCTGAACTTTTGAAATAGTTTTTCTCTGTCATAGATAGCGATAGGGAGTCCCGGGCCCAACGCTGATTCGATCGCAGCTGTTGCCTTGAGCTGTGAACTTTTGACGGAAAGGGCCAAATGACTCATGCAGTTGAATGCATGCAGGTGGATTTGGTTCCGCCAAGCTGCAACATTTCCAGTATGCCGACACTGCGCTTAGTGCACGTAGGTTTGTTTTAGTCCTGTCTTCAAAATCTACATGGTAGACTGCATAATGAGCATGGGCTCACGGAACTCTGTCACTGTAAACATAATTACAACCTCGTTTGTCCCAATCAAAGCAGCTTAGCTTTGTTGCAATTTGTAGCAACCTGGTCTTAGTCCTAAAGGCAATGTAGAGCTTCAATGAGTGCTTCAATGTGGACTTCGCGTGGTACTAGTAGGCATCCGCTATATGTTAACCATATGGTCTGCGATGGCTCCATGCGCACGCCACTTGTTAAAAAGAAACAACACGCACAGCTGCGCAGCTCGACAGTAACAATCAGAATTCCCAAAGCGCGCCATATCAGCAAGGAAGCCAGTTCTTAACCAAAATTGATCATTTTCTCTTGTTTACCGGCTGCAGCGCACAGGGGACTTGAACATGCGGCGACCCAGTGCCTAGCTGAATGAAAATCACAATCTTAACTGCTCAAGCAATCCACCAGCTCTAAAAAGCTGGCTTCATGACGCGCTTTGTGACTTTCCCTCGACACGATCTGATATCTACTGCGCGAGACGCTACGAAGTGACTACGATGTTGTAGCCTACTGACGCAACGACCTGAGCTAGCTATAGGCTCAGGATTTATTATAATAACTTCCAAAGGGAATTCTTGCTGGGAGAATCAGAAACGAATCATTTTCTCTTTTGGCGGATTGGTCGAGCGGTTAAGATCGTGATTTTCATTCGGATAGGTGCTGGGTCGCCGCAGGTTCGAGCCCGCTGTGCACTGCAGCCGGTTAAAAAAGAGAAAATGGTTTGTTTATGATACTCCCGGCAATAATTCTCTTTCGAAGCCAGTTCTTTTGAACTGGCCCACTGCATACACTGGTTGAACTGTTACTATCATCGAGTTTCGGCCGCGCTAGGCGATGGCGCCGCAGGTTCGAATCCTGATATCACCTCCTCCTTTCTTTTCTTTCCCAAAACTGACCAACTATGAACGTATTTTTATCCAAAAAAAGAAGCAGCTCGTCCACAAAGGGCCAAACTGCCCTATTTTGACAAAAATTGAGATATTTACAGGGATAGTTTCTCGACAGGTCCAGGAACACAGCTAAGTTTTGGAAACATAACATCATGGCAAATATTAGTACAGTCTGTCTGCTTTACTCGCAAGAGCGCCACATCAGTGACAAGTCACCGCAAGCCACTAAAGCGCAAACCACTAAATCATGATACTAGTGAGGAAGAAGAACGATGAGGCGTCTACTTACGTTGCGAACCTGTGACGATCGCCGGGATCTCGCTTATGCTGCAGCACCTTGAGAACGATTAAAGCGTGACAAAGTCGTATGAAAACGCTTTTTCGAAGAGCGGGGTTGTGCAGATCACCGTCTACCGCTACTAGAGTGCACATTTATCCGAATCTCCGGCGGTGAATGAATTGCCCGCTTGTCCGGCGTTGACACTTGCGCAACAACGGCCAAGAGGGGATGTCCGTGCGTGCACCTGTTAAATCGCAGTTAGTGTCCGAATTATCCTCGTCGGATAATAAGCGCCGGTTAGTTGGCTTGCTAACCTGCTCTTTCAGGCGTAAGAAGGGCAAGTCGCTGCTGCACTTTCCGCATGGGCTGAACGTCAGAAAACCCCCAATGTCCCGCTGCGTACGGAGGTGGCTTCTCTCCTTTAGCCGTCCAACATCCAAGTCTCTTAGTGGCACGAGGAATAGAACGCTGAAATTCCAAAAAGAGGGCTAACCTAAAGGGCGTTGAACTCCAAGTTCGCAGCTGTACGAGTATTACCAGGCGGCAAAGCAGCGCCTGTACTACGGTGCGTCGCTGCTGCAGCGCTCGACGACAAAAATGATCTTGCGTAAACTTTGGACGTGCCCGCTACCGACCAGACTTGCACAGACCACTAGCAGGTAGTTCTTAGAGCCAGGAACCAGCCGTGCACGAGAGACACCGGGTTGATAGCGGTTAGTCCTGTCGCCGATCGACTCCGAGATCGTAAGCCAAGCCGCATGGCATTTTTTATGTTCTTTGCCTCCTGGATCCTGTACATGTAGCAACGCCGATAGCCACTTTTGCCAGAGAAGATACGCCCACAAAGACTCAGAGGTTCTTTGTAATTCTTTATCTGTTAAGTGCCTTTAATGTTTAAATTTTAAGTGTTTCGATGCATTCCGTGTTTAGCTTTGAAGTGTTCAGCTGCGCAGATAATCCCCTTTTCCTCCCTAGTCTCTTACCTGTGCGCAAGCCTACCTCTACGTGGAAGGTCAACTCAGGGATGTGCCAGTGTCTACTAAGAGCAACACAAACCCTTGAGAATGAAATACCAGCACGAACGCGACTACTCACATCGCGAGATCTGAAACCATAAACCCATGTGCAAAAGCACCCCGCACACCACCAGACTTGTACCAATTTCGAGGATTTACGTTAGACTGAGCAAGAACAGAGGCTATCACCACAGTGCGAATGAAGAAAATTTAACGATAAAAACGCTATAGATAAATATTTACGTACTTATTATGAATACTTCAGTCTTTGGCCTCGGTCGCGGAATGTTACCTCGGTGAGGTAATGGTAATCTCCTAGCGATTAATTTTGTTTCAGTTTAAGGCGACAGCTGTTTTCCCCTTGTCACTAGACGAACATTGCAACGTTTGTGGAAGTACATGTAGATACCCCTAGAGCCTAAGGGAGCAGCTGCTTCCTCTAATTTTTAATTGTTAAAATGGTGAAATTCCCAGCAACCACAACGGTGTATAAATGACTGTGAAAGATGATTGGTGAAATAGCTGAGAGTTCAATCACGACACTATCCCAACTCACCGGTCATAAGTAAACAGCACTGACACTGGACCAGAGGAAAGGAACAATTCTGGGAGCGCAGCTGAGGATCGAACCCAGGGCCTTTCGTATTGCGCACGAATGCTCTGACCATTGAGCTATCACTCCACAGCCACGACTACACGAACAATCCAACCTTCGGTACCAATGCCAGCGCTGGTTGTGGCTGTGGCGTGATAGCTTAGTGTAGCATTCGTGCGCAATACGTACGAAAGGCCTTGGGTTCGATCCCCAGTTGCGCTGCCAGAATTTTTCCTTTCCTCTGGTCCAGTGTCAGTGCTTCTTTCTTATTACCGGTGAGTTGGGATGGTGTCGTGATTGTAATAACCCGGTCAGGATCGTGCTTTCCTCGATGAGGGTTCAATTCCTGCGGTTGCAAGGGCTCACGTTGCGTGGGGGGGGGGGGGGGTGCGAAAACATTAATTTATAATTATAGTCTGGTGAATGGGTGAAAACCCCAAATTGAAGTAACATTTCCTCGTGTTGGGCTCGACTCATTAGGGCAGTGTTCTGGGACAAACTGGGTAGCGATTCATCAGCATTGTTTCAGCCCTTAATGCTAGAGATTGAGGGGTATTCCGCTTGTCTCTCAGTCAGTCTGAGACTATCAATTTTTACGTGCGGAAACCATACATTCCTCCAGGAGACTTCCCTTATGTGTGAACATGTCTTGGTTAAACGCTGCCGTTGAACTGCAGGTCACATCCGTTTAACTCAACTGCTCTTTCCCTAGAAAAAGTCACCTTCAAGTTTAGCAAGGTCGACAGGGTCGCTAACAGCAGCCCAAAAACAAGTTTCGAGCTTCGATGGCCGATGAGTCGCCTCGGGATCAGAGCCGCGTAGCACTGATGGTAACGTCGACGTGGTGTTGCATAGCTACATATACCCTGCTAAAGCTATAGGCCAGACTCGGCCAGAGGCAACTTATTGAAACGACATCTCATTGTGGGTAATCTGAAAATAACTTGATCGACGGCGACAACGTGAATGTTAGGACGTCAAGGAAAGAACTCTATTGACAGACTACTGTAGAGGTGGAAGCGACAAGTCGAGATTGGTGTCTAATATCGCAGCATGCGCAAGGATTCTGATGATGAAGTCTTCGCCGATTTGAAAGATTTCATTACGACCGTTGATCATGAAACTGTTTGCTGAAGTCAACGTTTAACTCAGCAAAATCCGTTATTGCCAACTTTGTTTACCCTGGTTTATGGATCGATCAGAAAAGACATACCAGTATCATGATATCAGACTGTACAGTGAAACCTGTGTTATATTTTACGGCCACCACAAGGTAACATGAGAATAGACCATATTCATCATTGGCGGCCATTTTTCAATCGATCTCCGCCATCTTGAAGTGGTTATCAACGGCGTTGCTAAGGACAGCTATCTGGCGCTTGCAAGCGGTGAAGCATCAGTTTCACGAAGAGATCGAAGAGCCGTCGGGCCTTGCTGCTTCTTCTTTCTTCCATATCTTCATGCAACACCTGCTATAGGTAGTGTAGATTAGTGTTGGCAATGAATGAGAAGAGTTCGTCAGAGCTGAAGTTTGCGTCGTCTGGGCGAAAGCGGACGACTGTAGTAGGGATCATCTGCTGTGTTCCAGGACATTTCAACAACAGCTTAGAGGACGCGGGATCAGTGAAATTCTATTATTTTCCTCGTGTGAGATGTAGCCGGTCTCTTTGGATCAATCGTGTTGGCCGAGGACCATCATGGAAGCCTTCAGATCACACCCGTATTTGCGCAAATCACTTCATTGGTGGACGAAAGACGACCCAACACCCCCATCCTACAATCTTTCCTCTTCTCAAAGAATCCCGCTATGAGCTCTCCTCTCCAGCAAGTTCTCGTCGGGCCGAGCGCCAAGCTCGCCGTGCTCTGCAGAAAAAATCCGCAGATCGTGAAGAGTGTCATGATGATAACACACTCAGTGCTCACACTGTCAGACACACACACGCACACACGAAGTTGTGGTAAATTTTGATGAGCAGGAGGCTTTGGAAAGCATTGGCGACTTGACTGCAGTGGGTAGTGATCATAAGCTCGAGGATGACATGGAGACCAGCACAGACGCTGTCCTACATGGAGAAGCTGACTCGATTACCACCGCGACAAATGTTTGTTCAACAGATGTCAGTAACATCTTGAACATCTGTCTCGAACTCATTGATGGTGATCCAATCGTTGCTGCCCTGAAGGATCAGGTGGTTAGGTTAAAGAGAGAAAATGCCCTTCTTAAGTCTCGAGTTTTTTCCCTGGAGTGAATCGCAAAAAGTGACAAAGATTTTCACTACTATACTGGTTTAGCTGATGTTCACTACTATACTGGTTTAGCTGATGTGGAAACGTTTGACACAATTTATAATCACTTGTTCAAACGCATTGAGAACCAGATCAGATATGCTGACACGAATAACAGGGTTGGCCATTTCAGGCATGAACATATTCTTTCCGCAAAGGCAGAGTGTTTTGCTGTCCTATGTATATTACGCTGTGGATTTGATCAGCAGGATCTTGCCACAAGATTCGGAATCAAACAGTCGACAATGTCTCGAATTTTCCGGGCTGGGATCACTCTATTGCATGATTGCCTGTCTCAACTGTCTATTTGGGCAAGTAGAGAGACAGTCGATTCCGAAATGCCAGCAATCTTCAAGACCTTCTATCCAAGTCTGCCCTGCATTATTGACTGTACTGAACTGTTCATTGAAAGACCTTCGTCATTTTGTGCGCAAAGTGAGACATGGAGCTCTTACAAGCATCATAATACTGCCAAGGCATTGATTACAATGGCTCCGCATGGTGCTATTGTGTTCATCTCTAAGCTGTATGGTGGGTGACAATCCGACAAAGCTATTGTACATGACTGTGGAATTCTTCAGAAACTTGAAGCAGGATATTCTATCATGGCTCAGGATAGAGGATTCAACATTGAAGACATCCTCACTTCAGGTGTTAGCCTGAACATTCCTGCTTTCATGGCTGGTCGAGAGCAGTTGCCATGTGAGGAAGAACTGCAGTCATGAAAAATTGTATCTTTACGGATACATGTTGAGCGTGTCATTGGCCGTATGAAGAATTTTCAGATTCTTCAGCAGGTTTTTCTTCTTTGCCAAAAACCTTACCTTGGAAAGGTTTGGAAGGTGTGCTGTATTTTGGCCAACTTTTGCCCACCCTTGATAAAGAAAAGAAAACAGAGAGCACTGCACAAAAGAAGCCACCAACAGCAAACTAAACAGAGAGCCTCAAGCAGAAGATTCATGCAAAATGGGAGAAGTACAGGAAGCACAGGAGGAAGAATTCGAAGAATCAGATGCTGAGGGTGACAATGAAGCCAAAGCCTCAGATGATGACAAGGAAGTTGTGGATCAACACAAACAAAGTCAACTGAAAGCGCCACAAGAACAAGAAGATTGATCTACTTTCCACGAAGAAGTGGGCGTTTGGTAAGTAGATTCTTTCATGGATTGAAGGTCTGACAATGAATACCAGAAGTCATGTTGTGACTAAAAATATGAATCTAGTTGACACAGAAAGTATCTCACTGATGGTGGTGAAAATAGAGATAGAGGTAGGGGTTCTGGTGAAATTCTGCCAATGGAAGTGTGGTGTTGCTGACGATAATGCTGTTTTCTTGTTCTCTGAGGACCAAGTCATAGTACTAGTAGATTCTGCAGATCTATCTTTTCTTTGCATTCAGAACCTGTGTAAAAAATTTATTAGACCATGATATTGTGGTTTGGTGTAGTTAGTGTACTTTCTCTTTGCAACGTTAGCCTTTTCTGTTGCATTTATCAGAAGTAGTCTGCTGGATTTTTAAAAATTTACGCCAAATCTGTTGCTTATGGCTTGTGCAGGGCTTGCCTGGCATCACCATGGGGAAGTGGATAGATGCCAGACAAAGAAACTGGACTGCTGCCAAGTCAAACAGTTAGAATGGCAAACACTTGCACCATTGACAACATGTTGACTATATTTGCCATCCTACTGAAGTTATAACCTGGCCTCAAGGAGCACTTCAGGTCATCTTCACTTGCAGTCTGTCGAACACTTTGGGATGTCTTCCACAACACTGAAAGTGAGAGTTGGTATGATATGAAACTCCTGTGGTTACAGTTTACTCAATGTCACATGACTGACCAACACATTAACCTACTTGGGGATGAAGTGGAGAAGTCTATCTTATACCTGGCACCTTTGATGGACTCTTCAGTGACAAGCATTTGCCATGGTGAACGCTGCAGAAGAAGGCCCGTTGTTCAGCAAAGCAGTTTACCATTGCTTGTGTAAGTTGTCAGAAAGCTTAGCTGATGCTTGTTGTCACTCCACAAGTGATGTGAAATGGATAGATTTTTGTTTTTTGCCCTCACACAATGTTCTAGGTTACGTACAGAAGGAATTCTCATCTGGGCATCAATTTTCAGCAGTATGCGCCCAAGGGTATACTCTGCATAATGTCTCGCTGCCTTTACATGATATCAATGATTTTCCTCTTTCAGTCTTCTCCTTCACAGAAATTTCTCTTCCTGAAATTGTAGAAGGTAGTTCTGCTGATAGAATGGGAAAACAAATCATTGCATATGTATGTTTTTGGACCTTTTCATGGCAATACATATTGTCAGTATGGTGCATACATCTGAGGTATAAGTATACTCATTTATTAATCAGCATAATCTGTGTGTAACTGTTTCTTTTGCAGGTCCAGGCAAAATGACTGGTCACAATCGACTTCGTCAGAACACTCAGAAGAGACAGAACAAGAATTTTTTTACAGGCTTATTTCTCCACTGGCTTCATCCCTGCGCATCCGCTGTTGGCAGGTTCTGTCAGGTGATGAATATGACAACGACCTTCTGATGGAAGGGGCTCCAAACATCACAGCATGTGATGATATATGAGTCAGCGAATCTTGTCATTTTGAAAATTTCCCACCGCCTTTGCAAGTATTTCCCATCCATGCATTTTATCATGGTGATCATATCCCTTCTCTGTCAGGTGTACCTCCAACACTGGATATAGACAGTGAGAAATATTAGCTGATGGCAGCCACTTTCTTCAGCCACCACAGAGGCCATTATAGTGCTGTCATACTTTATCCAGGATTAGCTTGGTGTGCTTATGATGGCTTGCGGGAGAATCCACGTGTTGTGCTTGTTGGTGATGTTCACACCTTACCCCCAAAATGTGTGAACACTGTCTTACTTTTGTTCAAAGAATATGGAGTAGTTTATTACTCGCACAGAAAATTAGGGTGTTAACTTTATTGGCTAAATGTTTTTTTCAAGTACCCATTTGTCTTATTTGAGAACATTTCTTGTCAAGGATTAATGAATTACCGGTTTCCTGCAAAGGACTATATATTTGATTGTCTATTGAAATGACTTAGCAATCCCATGGCTATCATTACTTATTCCTATGTGCTTTCATCTGTATATGCAAGGCGTTGGGTGATATGCATACTTTGAATTTTGCACTTCCTGCTTTCTGTACTGTTAGTTTTATATACATAATAGTAGATCCCCTATCAGACAGTATACAACGCTAAAGTTAGGTACAAAACCTCAGCAGAACAAGAATGAAGTTTAATTTTTTTGCAAGTGTGCTGAATACAGCTGTGGTGATTAAAAATATTGACATTGGGCTGAGTAAAAGAAATCAGTTGTTTTGGTGTGTGACAATGATCAGCAGTACAGATATGTTAGACAAGAATCTTAGATCATATTGTATTTTTCTACTTTAAGCATAGTTCAAGAGGAATACAAAAACAACAAGTGTACATTCTCCATTAAAAGGGCAGACTCCAATAGAACAATTTTGGAAAATAAAAATTCTGCCAGGCTGCATTACACACCCTCTTTTGGACACAATCTGGGATTTTAATTTTTCACTTTTTACGGATGACCCCTAATAGAGAAAATATGGTGAGTGCTTGCAGATTTTATTGCAGTTTCAGCAAAGTGTGTGAAAAACAAAATGTAGCTAGGTTAGTGAAACATCACTTCCACAAAGTTGCATCAAACCTGATACACTCAATGAAAACATCTCTTCTCATCCATACCACAAAGTCACACCATTGTGTTTCAGAGAGAGCTATCTGCCCCTGAATTTGAAAAAAAATAGTTGTGGTTCATCTTTAGCTGTTTTATGCTGTCTACAACCTCCAAGCAACAGCTCTTGCCAGATGATGACAAATATTCATCAACGGTGCAGTCTTTGGCAAAGAATGGGCATTTGACCTCAAGCAGACCAGAAGGCGAGGCTTTGTCTGGATCAGCCATATGTCGGAAAGGAGAGGCTGCAAGCTAACAACACTTTGGATCAATGATGAGGCCAACGGCAGTTGTCTTCCGTTGAGTAAGCTCTTCATATGCAGTAACTGCATCTTTCTCATGATTGGGACCCCATTTTAGAGCCTGAGTAGCAGAGACATAGATTGTAAATCATGGCAGGTAGACACAAACTGTGCGTGTGCATACGTGCACACGCATGCACACACGCGCATGCACACACACATGCACACACACACATGCACACACACACACACACACACACACACACACACACACACACACACAC
>JAOWAW010109302.1:0-13939 GCA_028565695.1 Nicola tetela
CTCTCTCTCTCTCTCTCTCTCTCTCTCTCTCTCTCTCTCTCTCTCTCTCTCTCTCTCTCTCTCTCTCTCTCTCCCAGCTCCCTCCCCATTGCTCCATTCTCTTTATTTCTCTATGTTGGTCTTCTTCCTTCTCTCCTGTCATTCTCTTTGTCTGACTCTCATTCTTAGTCTTCCAAGTCACAGTTACTATATTCTTATACAATTGCTTGTCTTTCTGTCCTGCTCTTTCACACAGCATTGTTTTCTAATAAGGAAATATCCCACTTTTACATAAAATTAAACGGGCTCAATTCAGCCATACCACAACCGTTTTATTGTCCTAAGCAATAATTTTTGCCCCTTACAGTCCTCTAAATGAGGCCACTGCCAGAGTTGAAGATGTTATGCCATCACCCACCAAGTATCCGTTGGAAGTGAAGAACATTGGTAGTCATTCCCACTATGGCGTAGAGTACAAAGGATTTATGCAGTTTATCAGGCAGCTCAGGTGGACAGTGTGGAAACAGCTGACAGTAATTACCGGACATTCTATCAACTATTGAAGATTCATACAGTCTTCCCTCGTTAGCAAGTAATCCTGCGGACCCCACACAAGTTGCTTTCCAACGGGTATTATGTACTATAGGGTTTATGTATTAACGAGATGCACCCTATAGATAAAGTACTAAGAGGGTATATATAATCAGGGTTTCAGTCTTTGATTATGTACTAAAGGAGTTATCCACAGCTTCAACATTATGGCTACAGCAACATTCAGTACATGGCCTGAGGTGTACAACACACAACAAGCTTGAGTTGCATCCATGTGAGCCACTGCCTGGAGGACAAACAGCAAAGATCAAGATCCTGCAATCTAGTGCTCGATGGACTGGAGGTTTGCTCCACAGCTAGATAGGTCTACCATGTGCGTGTACACTTTCCAACGTGGACAATATGACAACATGATCAGTGAATGGTTGTTTCCTATTGCCAGCAGTTGGGCACCATTTTTGTACTGATTTACTTTTTGTAATATAATCATGGATTAAAAATTACATCTAAACAAAGATACCCTCCGTGCAAACAAGGAAATGTTCATTACAACTGGAGTTAACGTACTAATGAGGTACATACTACGCGGATTGACAGCTCATCTTGCATAGAAAAGTCAATTTATTTTGAACGGACCAAGGAGATCCGTGGATAATACCGAGGATTAGGCACTATTGAGGTGTGTACTAACGAGGGTAGACCATAATATGTTACTGAAAACCCAATTATTTTCAAAGCTGCAGCTATGGGTATACAACTTATAATTAGCAGTTCACAGTAACCCAGTCTGGCAAGATGGTTACTTCTACTGGTGAGACGTGAAAGAAAGACATTGCCTCATCAGAGATAACTTTTCCTTTTCATAACAGAATTACGTAGACAAATATAGACCACCAAGAAGCCTCAGGTGACCTACTACATTTCACCACAAAGGAACTGAACTGAATTCAAGGCTTCAACTGCTTCTTTTTCTCGAAAGACAAATTTGGAGTCTTATAACCTACATATCTCCCCACTGCCATTATTGCACTCGTTAGTCAAATTCCATTTCAACTTCAGCGGGAAAACTGAAATTTTAACTTTCCTCGGCACATTTATCAAGCCACATCAACACAAGGTTAGCCTACCTTGTTCTTTCACCTCCCAGTCTTTGGCTGTTGACGTGCGCTCGTGGTCAAACTTCAAAGCGCCAGTCACTCTAGCTATGACCTCTGCACCGCTCACGTTGAGAGCAGCCTCGTCTGCCGCGGATGGCAACGGAGAAGGCAGGTGATGCTCACTGTGGTGTTTCGACATCAGTCAAACGAGCCTACAGCATCAGAAAACAAACGACTAAGAAGAAAAGATGGCTGCTGGAATTGATTTTCCTCTGCTGACACGGCTCCCGATCCCTGCTGTGCGGTAAAATGGCATAGGCTGCTAAGGCAGCTACATCTCATCACGGACTGGCGTTTCCTTTCCGGCCCCTGTATTTCCCACCTTGAAATATTTCAATACCCTAGCGCCACTCCTCAGCCGGGCTGGATTGTGATCTTAATCCTCCAGCAAGCTGCAAGAAAACTGTTCATTATAAGAGCTTTTACAGGCCAAACCGTTGTTTGCGACAAAACGGTTACTTCTGCGGGTTTGCAAAAGCTGCTAGAGCAACTCCAGATCTAGACACGGAGGCGACAGACATACTACTACCGTCAGTACATGTACCACCACAGGGAGGCATAGTGTACTTACTTGCACATGCCGCAGGAGGCAAACAATGCGACATGCATTCACCTGGCCCACATGGCCACATTAGTATGGCGACTGATGGTCTTATCCAAATTGTAGGGAACGGAAATTGCTTTTCTGCATGTGGCGACCTATTTCGTTCCGAAGTTCAAGCGTCACTCGGAGGAAATCGCCGTCCACTGGACGCAGTGACACGCCGTGGCCACTAGCACTGTTCGGCCTAACGCGACCGCTGCAGCATTCTCGCTGCGCTCGATGAAGGCGCGCACTACGGCTGATGTCCACCGCCGCGACAAGATCTTCCCATAGGCAAAGAAACGGCGATTCTCTCTGACCCAATTTTTGTTGCTACTAGCACCGACTCAAAGTCCACGTGGCCGTGGGTGCAGTTACACTTCGAAGCTCCCCAACATCCGGCTAAGGGATTTCCCTATAGAATACAATGATCTCAGGCTTACCAAAATTCTATAACTAGTTGGGGTTCACCGCCAGCAAATGAACAGCTGCTCGCCCAACCAACAAAATGCCTCTTCTCGAAGCTTCTAGAAGAGAGTCAGTCCATAGACCATAGACTGAGCTTTGGAAAACAATCGAGACAATAATTATGACTACAGGTTCTGGATCGTGGACTCAACTCTCGGGTCCCGCATACAAAGTTGGCAACTAGATGTAGACGCACATGGACGAAGAGTGGTGATTACAGTCGCGGGCGTTATATCTTTTTTTATCTACCAGCAAGGCCTATGCGTTGTGGAATCAAGGACGAATTTACTAGTAACGCAAACGAAAGGCGGTATAAAGGTATTTGTGGCAACAAACGCCGGGCCTAGTAATAGAACAGCCTTCGCTGCCTCCGCATTGTCCAAGCCTTGATCCTATCCTGCTACCCGGGTCATCCCCTGTGGTGCTACTGATAATAATAATTGTATTTCTAGGCCGCCTTAAGTCGGTCATGGAGAGACCCAGGGATAAGAATTATCGAGGGTGGCTTTCGTCTCCTTGACAAATACAGACAGCGAGTTAAGGAACCACATGAACGGTCAACCCCAGATTAGCACGCAGCTGCAACATGTTCAACATGAACGAGAAATACGAAGCGCGCAGCGAGGGAAAACAAAGTATTCGGTCGGGGGACAGACAAGAATCTCTCTCCTCTTTGCTTCGTAGAATCCATGACTCTCCGATATCACCAACACCGAAGAAAGGGAACGCATTGCTACTTTACAAACGGGCAGTGTGACGTTCCAGACATTGGGTACGAGGCATGTAAAACCGTTGGCAGGGAGTTCTACATGCAGTCCATCAGTCAAGCATTTGGCTAACCTACCGTTTACCACCGCGTAATCCATGACCGTCACCTCGCTGCTCCGAAGCCGCAAACAAGACCAGCGCATCCCACGCTTATCGTTGGCTTCCAGGTAGGAAAAAAACACCGAATTGGGAAGCATCACTGTTCCCGGAAGGGCGAATCGTTCTAACTCAACGATGCAACACACACCACACACAGAGACGTCGACGCAGGTGGGCAATAACCGTGATAACGAGAGGAAAGAATTCGCGCCCCTTGCCTTTTTTCCGAACATGTCAAAAGGGGTAGTTTCAGGGGAAAACCCAACCGTCGCCCCTATCGTAGTCATGTTTGGACAAGTCGAAAGAGTTTGCACCAACACCATTCTTGTTCTATTCTTTGTGTAGAAGCCATTGCGTCGGTCAGCTCAGTCTAGTCCAGTCATGATCACAAAGAGGCCACATAAACTGCACATCGTGCTGGCGCTCAGAGATGACAAAAATAGAAATAAAATGGCACGTGTCGGGACGTGGACAGATGGTACATGTATGGTGCCATTTCTCGGATTCCTGGTTCTTTGATGTTCCGAGCAGGACGTCCTGGTTGTGAGGTCAGGCGATCGCTCAAACGTGACTAGTGATCTTTGACAAGCTTCTCTCGCACGTTGAGTGGCGCCGAACATAGCTGGTTAGTTGACCGGACAGACGGATTTTCAGGCACTTGCACACACCGACTAACCTCTTTTCGCCATCGGAGTTCGACACTAATGCAGTAGCTAGATCTCAGATAGATGTCACATCTTTGAATGCTTGCGTATAGAATGCTCATGCCGTCTTGTGCTGGCCCAGCATACCTCAGCAAACTATGACAGTCGGCTCAGTGTGTTAATCAGATAGAGATTGGAAGAGTGATCGGAAGTACCAATTGGTTGTCTTGGCCAGTCTGGGCAGCATTCAAAGTTCATGCCCGGCCCCGGTACATACCCTAAGGCGTTAATTATTCCACATCGCCTACGAACATGCAGACGTTAGGCTTGGCGCTTGAGTGCTGTCGTGCATACCTCGCTCTTCAATGGTTATGGTATTCGCCAGAGAGCCTGCCGTGATCTTGGTGATAGTCACCCGAAGGATTCACCAGAGTACTAATCATACACCAATAACATCAGTCTTGGGATGAAAGCCATTTCTAAGGTTCGGAAGCCAGCTGAGAAACCATCAAATATTCTTCTCTTGCGCAGTTAAGTCTTGAAAGAACGACTCAAGGTTAGGACAGAGTCTCCTTAATTCATACCATCTGAACATTATCCGCTGGAGTATCTGCTTCACGAGCGATACCACAATGGAACTTGCAGACCCAAGCCCGACTTGAAAATGGAAAGAGAAAAGGCAACCAACCCGCTCCTTGTGCATGTTAGAGATTTGCAAGGTTTCGCACGCAGAGGTGCAACGCCCAACACCTAGGGGTTTCAGCTGTAGACAGTGGCATGGCAAGGCATGATCCCAGTCGTACTTGGAGGGCGCCACCTCCGATGACCCTCATGGTTTGTGAGCAGCTGCTGGAAAGGTAGCCCAGATCCTCAGAAAGAAAAAATTGCTACCCGTCTAACTTTCCATAACGCAGACATTCATTCTTTACAACGTGAATCAGTCATCATACTTTGAATTTCGAAAATAAAAGAACAGCATAAATCAATAACTTGACGCGGTGACGTACGTAACACAGCCTCATGTCACCACAAGTATGAGCAAGTTGAGGCAAGTGGTACTGTTGAGTGGGCATAGTGCAAATGCTCACTTTGAAATTCTCAAACAATCATGATTGAAGTTTCATTGCCCAATACCCAATACCTATAGATTCCTGATGAGAAAATCTTCACAGAAGCACATGAGTCACTATTTCACTGTGCACAACATCACTGAGTCTAAGCAAACAGCAAAAACGTCCCCCCCCTCCCCCTCCCGACAGTATGATCAGATTGGCCAATCGAAGTTTCAGCCGAACCACCTTCACTGAATTGCTGAAGTTTTTCGCGTCTGCAATTCGTTTAACTTTTCAAAATCCTTACTTGCATTTAAAGTTTACTACTAAGGAAGGTTATTTTTCAACGGTTTTTCTTGGCTTCATTTGTAATCAGTACCTTAAATTCTGTGCTGCCTGTATAAAGACACTATGCCTAATATTTCTGATCTGCCTTCAAGTTCCTGCTTCACGTTGGATCAGGATCTTATGGCAGTGATGAAAGTTACTGAAGACAGACAATGAGATAGCAACTGGCACAACTACTGTCATGAGAGATTCTGAAAGTGAACGTTTTCTCTCCGAAACTGTAATTTCAAGACCTTTCCTCAACTGTAACTATTTCGTAGAGCCGGAAGTTTCAGCATTTGAACAGGAACAGAACCCCCACCCGGGCCCCAGCTACTCTGTTCATAGCACTTGACTCTTGATCTCTAAGCATCCTCAGCTTACTGCTCATTTTCATGAGAACTAAGTTGGTGTATACTTTGCAACATCAGTTTGTATGAGAGTATTAAAATTTATGAAAACTCAGAGCCTCTTGGTATTCCACATGGTTCTGCCTGCACGCTAACCTTTGATTTAGAGACCTATCCTGAACAAGCTCCAAAGCCAAAGATATACTATAGGCTGAAGCCATTGAATGAACAGTAAGTATACTCCACTCTGTACAGAAAGCATTCTGTTCAATGATGTACTTTCAATAACACTGAGAAGTGAGCCAACAGAAGAATCTCTGCTCTATTAGCCGGTAGCACTATTTTTCACATCCCTTCGCAAGTTGAAGGAGCAAATCAAAGGGCACAAACTCTCAGGTTAGTCTGTTACAAGGCAATCACTCAGTTCTCATCAAGAGGATATTATTCCGTCACGAAATCACCCCTTCGCATAGCAGGATACTTGGCACAACTGTGGGAGACATTACTATCTGGCACACGTGTTATACAGAGAACACAGTTTTGTAAGCCTGACAGCTAGTGTTGCAGACCCACGGTTTTCATTACCGGGCTGCCGGGTACGTATACCACTGATTTACTCAGCTGTACCCATCAAAGGAATTCCAGTAACAACAGGTGTAAAAAAATCAGGAGGATGGGCCATATTATCGTAGCCAATGATTACTGTGACAAGATTTCGGCCATTTTTAGCAATGTTACTTAAGGGGTGGTCTCATAAGTTCTCAAATCACGGCCAAACGAAACAACTTTCGCATGGAGGGAGGGGGGAGGGAGTTTTGGCCGATTTCGTTTGCGATCGACAAAATTACACAATTTTTTTTCACATGTAGTCCACTACAGTACATAGGCCTACATGTAGTCCATACTGACTATGCGTACTACATTGGGGCCAGAGCACACTGACATGGAGTGCGACACTTCTGCTAGTGAGTTCTAGGCTCGAGCCGGACACGTGGGCCGGAGCGGCGCATATACCGCGAGCACAGATACAACAGCCAAAAATGGATAGGCCTGAGTTCGTCACGATCGGCGGGGTGCCCTACAACGCGCTCTACCTCTATAGCAGATGTGCCAACTATCATACCCCTCTGATCGACCGTGCTGAGATAGTGAGTAGAAGAAAATGGACAGGAACGACCCTCCGCCGAAGAGACCACGATCGAGCGTGCAAACGGCTGTTTGGAACCGTATCAAGTTGCCCGAAAATTTACGACTACCCCACTACATGTTACGAAAAATTTGTCAATGACTTTGCTCATCGAGAATCTGTTGTTAAACTGAATCGAGCAGACCTCAAGCGAGCTGCTGAAGACACTTGGCGCAAGCTGAGCAAGGACGAAAAGGAGGCCATTGCTCGAAGACAGACGCCCGCTTCCTCAATAGCGCCATCCAGTGCCATTCCTGTCGTCAATTATGGATTCACACGCCACTCTTCAGCAGGTGGTCGTCCGCAAGTACCCTCGCCATTTCGTTCATATCGAACTCGATCTGTCGATGTATCAGTCTATCTATCTGTCGACGTATCTATTTATCTATCTGTCGATGTATCTTTCTATCTTTCTGTTTATCCTTGAATTTGTCTATATCTCACTTGTTCACCCAATCTATCCTTCCATTTGTCCGGGTCCATGTAGATCTGCTGCGTACATTTGCCATCATAATACTCTGTGTGGGTATACATGTATGCGTGTGTGCGTGCGTCCGGGTCCATGTAGATCTGCTGCGTACATTTGCCATCATAATACTCTGTGTGGGTATACATGTATGCGTGCGTGCGTGCGTGCGTGTGTGTGTGTGTGTGTGGAGGGTGCATGGAAGTATATATGTCGTCATATTTTCATTTGAGGAGGTGGGAGGAGGTCTGTGTCTATTTGAAAGTTGTTTCGTTTGGCTGTGATTTGCGAACCGTTATGAGTGATCCCTTGGTGCAATGCAGTTGAACGAGATCGCAATTATATGAGGCCATTTTAGCTGGAGACATGAAAATATGACATGGATCATCAGTAATGTGCCATGTCGGGTATTGAATAAACCTAGACAAATTTTAACAAAAGTTTTAAACTGAAAAACTAGATCGTTGTTGACTCGCTTACGGTATCTATCTCACACGAAGCTGTCGAAACAGGTCTGTTGCGCAGTTCTCTCGTTATCATGACTTTACTACCTGGGCGATCATGATCATCTCATTTATCCGGTCGGCAAAACAAATTCGATTCACTATCAAACGATTTGCACCATCGTCCTAATAACGGCGACCCATAAGAACACGCAGAAAGGGATCGCAGCTGGGCCATACTGGGCTGAGCATGGAGTCTTGTTGGCCTTCCAACGGGCTGAGAACAACTGCCGGGGTGTCCTAGGAAAAGCAGAGTCGCTTACGACAACGACGGCACAACTGGCTGGACGATTTAGAGCGTCCTTCTGGAGAAGCAAGCCTTCGCCACTAAACGCAAGGCAATTAATTGCAGTCGGATTTGGCGTGAGGTAACGTGGGGTGCCCCATACAGTTATACCATGAAATGCAGCTCGAGCGACTTGACCTCAGCAGACTATCATGACCCCTTGTAAATATGTCCTACAAAATATTCCTCGAGTACGGGAGGGTTAAAAGAATCCCGAGACCAATCCCCATGGCGACATGTTTACCGGCGAATCATGCGATAAACTGATTAGAATGAAAGACAGACTTGGTAACTCAGCAGCGATCAGTTCTGAGTGCATTGAGCTGCCTACCGTTGAGAAAAATCTGTTGAGCTCCAAACTGCCGTATTTGTTTCGCTCTCCGGTTGGGCACGACAGCAAGCGCTCGAAGACTAACCGTCCGCAGCACAAAAACTCCCTCTCCGTCGAAGTTGCTGAAAGTCTAAACTCTCTTTTTTGGAAATCAGGTAAATACAAAGATCAACCGTAATTCGAATGACTATTCGTGCTCTCGAGTCTAGATTACCATCATCAGCAGTGCATGTTTTTTTTTTGTTTTCCTGGAAGTGTCAGAACTGTGGTGAGAGAGTTTGTATGTGAATTTAGACGTGCGAATGCCGCACTCTAGTGACATGCGTTTACCCTGAATAGAAAAGGTGTTTGCTGTGCCTCCCATCATGGTATCTCTGTCGCCTTCAGTGCGACATTCACCACGTACTATGTATTATGGAAAAAAGCCCTCAAATTCCTAGTACACTACCGCTAATGTGTACTAGCACTTCTAGGATGAAAAACTCAGGCTTTAGCCGACAACAAACACGCTCATTGCCTGAGAATAACACTCTGCGAATCCCCAATAGCCTATATTGCAGTTCTGTAGCTCATCAGTGAATTCTGAAATCCGCTTACCCCAAGATTTACACTTGCTTGGCTTGGGACTATTCTGCCTCTTTCTGCCGCCTTTTCGAGTCCTCGAAGCTTCCAAAGTGCCTGGCGTAAGAGCTACCGGAGCGTATCCAAGGCTTTCTATCGTCAAAGGCCCTCACCACCTGCAGCTAGTAACCGTTTATGAGTTAGCAGCACTATGCTAGCAAGGGTTTCAGTTCGTCCACACTTAACTACAACAGGTGTTTCATCGTGTTTTCTTTTTCTTGTCTTGTTCTTCGTCGATCCTACAAGCTACCTTGCAGCGTCGTTCGAAGCGAGCAGCATATTTTGCCAGGGTCAGGCACAAACACGAATGAGGTGGAAAATCTTTACAAGATCACGTGTGTAAAATTGTCGGCTGATTGGTCAAGCTGCCGGTGTCGGTCGAGGATCGATTTAGCAGCGGCAAGTCGTGTCCTGATTAGGTCAAGCCGAGATTTAACTGAGAGGTGGCTTTCTGGGGAACCACCTTGAGCGTGTTCGGACTGGTACGTGATATAATAAGGCGATAACAAAACTTCAGGGAAGAAAAAATCCAAAGCAGGTTGGCCGAGCTAATTGCTCATGTTCCTGAATGCCGTTTGGTTGAGTCGATGCCAGTGCGAGTATGGCAGAACATTTTGTTTTTGAAGCGGAGGTAGACACCACCAATTGAGTTGCCCTATTGACAATGGGACCCTTAAGCAACTGCTTCGAACCAGGATGGGCAATTCTGGCATTTCTAGACTTGATACAGCTATTGACATCGGATTGGTGTCTCTCCAGCTGCGGTGTTCTTCAGATTCATGCCCGTTGAAGTTTGACAAATATCGGAGTAAATGAATTGCTCTGATGCATTGCTGAAGTTAGACAGCTCAATTGTAAGTCGTGTTCTCCTATTCGCTTTCCATGACTCGATATCGATATAGGAGGGGCTCGACAGAGCAAGTTCTTCCGCGCTACACTGCACATGCGCATGTCACGCCGACTGCCGGTTGAAGAGGCAGTCGTCAGTTTTCGAAGACCTGAATGGCAGTTCTGTTCTTACCGGCTAGAAGCGAGGGAGCTTACCACTTCATGCATGGTCAGACAGGAGGCTGGCTTTGGTGAGAAATGCCGTGAAGCTGTTAGGTTACCCTTGGCCTCCAGGCGGAAAGCGCCATGGAATTACTGCGCAAGAGGAGGTACACCTGAGTGAGCAGTTCTTTTATGCATGTCACCCGGCGACCAAACATAATTCTGCAGCTGTTTCGTAGACTCTTCGTTTGTCACCAGCCGAACTGGTGGCTACTGAGGCTACAACGCTGGAGCACCGAAGGCTCTGAGTCTCTACGGTGCTGTACGTGAAGACGAGGGAGAGGGAACATACTTCAGTACGTTGAGCCTTGAGCAGGTCTTTTTTTAGACTTTGATCATTTTTTTCAAAAGGCCACATTGTATAGAAAGGCTTCTGAAGTAGTATTATAGAGTTTATAGCTACGGATCAGATAAGTGCCAGTCAGCAGCATGTCGAGTAGCACCATACGGTGCCGTCCGTAGTTATCAACATTTTTTTTTTAATCCGCAATCCCTATGTAGTTAATGGTCATGAATCACTGAAATCCCTATAAAGATATCATTGATTGCATCTGAGAGACACAAAACACATCTTTGGACAGCCCTTACCCTGATGAAGTTGCCAAAGTAACGAATTGTCCGAGAATACAGGGAACAGCCTGTTTCAGAAACAAAAATTGGCTTCTTCACCGCTCACTTACCAAACAGAGCGGTCTGCATGATGAAGCAGCAAAGGGAAAGGAGTTTGTTTTCAGTGTTTCATTTCCAGGACGAGAACAAAATGAATCAGCCGTGTGTTATGTTATGTTTATACAATGCATGCAGGACTAAGAGCTAGCCAGACCTCAAGTTCCGTACCAGCAAACTGGCCTATAGCGAATTCCCTACATGATCAATTTCTTTTTTCTCCCTAGCCATTTCTGTAGGGATTACGTATACGGATTGAAAAAATGTTGACATTAAAGGCCAGTCAAAAATATTTCATGTTTTTGGTTGCCTGGGTAATATTTTACTGAACAGTTTGGTTGGAAAATTTTTTTGGCCTCATTATTTTTGGATTTTAGAATGCCAAATTTTAAACCCACATCATCTCTACCTGTTTCACAATTCTTGCAATTCCTAACACTTTGAACTGCTCTCACTTCCTCTCCTCAGTTGACACACTCACTAGTCTGGCAGAGGCCCTTGTCTTAACTGCACTCAGCTGGACCTTGCCAGTGCTGATATGTTGCCAGACCTCATCTGGGATGCTCAAAGAATTGGATCAGACCTCATTTGGAGATGCAGCATCGTACCAACCAGGTCAGTGTTCCAATACACATCTTGGGCCTCTTCTACAGCAACACACACTCTCAGGCAGCCATAGTGGTGCAAGTTTTGCTTGAGCTGTTGTCAACAGCTAAGTGACAAATTCTGATAGAGAGCATTTTTTTGTACCACCATATTTATCAATAAATCATTTTGTTTTGCTCACATTAGCTGACAAGTTTTTGCCAAATGTTGTATAACATTTGGCAAAATATACATACACATCATCTGCCAGAGCGTATTTGACAGTTGGCTTTTATGGTTTCTGTTAGACCAAAAATCGACTTTTGTCTGTTTCAGTCACAGTCTAATAACCTATTTTATTTCCAAAAATTAAACATTTGGGGTTGAGCCACCTTAAATGTAAATTGTCAAAAGAGAGTGCAACCTTGCACCAGTGATGTTTGAAAGGGACCAGAATGGTGGCCCAATAAGGCATTTCCTGATCTGCTGAAAAAAAAAATGGTGTTGAGGGTGACCAATAAGTGGTGGTAGCCATAGTAGATAAGGTTGGTGTGCTAGCCTGGTGGAAAGCCCTTTTCCCTGTTTGATAGATTTGTTCTCTATAACAGATGGGTCAGACATGTTGAGAGGTTAAAGGCAGTAGCAATTGTAATGTTGGAGGTATCCAGGTGGGGGTTGAGTTGAGTTGCATTGGAGTATGATTAGAGCAGTATGCAAAAGTAGTTTCTCTGGGGAATCATCAATTTTGAAGTGTTTATTTTTGTTTGAGTTTGGTGCAATGCTCCACTGCAGCAAAGTTTGTGAAAAGTGGGAACTAGTGACTGTTAAGGTAACCGTTTTCTTTCTAGATAGACTTTTCTTTGTTCAAGAGTTGCAGTTCCTTTTTAGTTTGAGCAGGGCAATAGAGATGTAGGATGTGAAAAAACAGAGTAGATGATTTCTAGAACCTTTTGAATCTAATCTTCAGGAGGAGATGCTGGAACCAGCAGTTCTAGTTAGTTTGGGTTTGGCTCTTCAAAAGGAAGTGACTTTAGAGAGTGATTTGGTTGGAGGGGAAATTGCATCAGTTGGGCTCACGATGTCTCGAAGAGGATACTAAGTGTAGGGAGAGTTCTTTGTTATCAATTGTGAAGCTGAGCTACTGCTAGGACCATGATCATCGATATCAGTTATGTTGGCTTTGGTTCACTCAACAACTAGTATATAATACATTTTTTTCTAAAATCAAAATCTGGTGCTTAGCTGTTGAGTGTGTTGAGGTGCTACATTCTTCATGTGATTGTGATAACACTGTTGTCACCTCTACATGTTGTCTGTGGAGGTATATCCATTGAACCTACCCAGTGTTGACTCCATTCTGAATGAAGTTTATGAATTAAACAGCGTATTGAACATTAACCCTATTTTAACCTTGTTTTGTTTTATTTTCAAAATTCAGGCTGGGGTGTTTGTGTCCTCTAGGTGAATATTGTTACTGAGTACTGGTAGTTTAATTCCCAGGAGTTGCAGGAGGCAGGGATGTCAAGTGTTGGCAGGCCTTTTATTGCCTTATCACTTAAGCAAAGGAGTTTTCAAAGAAAGTACTACAATTAGCTTTAAAATTTAGAAGATGGAAGTATGTCCAATTTTGGAATCAACACAGAATTGCACTTTCATATGGCCACCTTTGGATTTGCTAAGTAAATTCATATATTACCCAGAAGTAAGAACTGGCCTGCAGAAATGTAAATGGTGCTAGTATTTGTTTTCTTCAATTTGTGGGCCACTGAATGCATCAGCATTGCCCTAGTACCATTTTTTGTGAGAATTCGTTGCTAAAGAAATAAACCTGTGCACAAGGAAAGCTCATGAAGAGGCGTGGGATAAGTTAAACGAAAATATCAAAGCCTGCTGATAGGCATCTTCACAGTAAAAAATGCAGTAAGCATTTTCAACTGAGGAAGGCCATGGGAAAGTGGTTGAAACGTTGTGACTGAAAAAAATAATATTGCTGGAGTCAGAAATTGTTGTAATAAAAATTAATTTAATACACACATGTTTGTTAGAAGAAATCTGCGTTTATGTGTGTGTGTGTGTGTGTGTGTGCATGTGTGCATGTGTTTGTACTGAGGAATAAAGCAACAGACAACTCAGACTCTTCTTCCTGTCATTATGCAGCATTTCATGCACAGCAATCATCAGCAATTCCTCAGTATACATGCTCTGCCAAAGGTATCGAGCGCTTTGGGTAAAGGTAGCACCCTGCTTCCGTCTGTATATATATATG
>JAOWAW010109336.1:0-13935 GCA_028565695.1 Nicola tetela
CAAGTTATCCACTCGGTCGGAGAAACTACTCGAGCTGGTGAGAGGACCTCTGACTACAGCCTGCAACCTACAGGTATCGAACCTGTGACCACATGACCATAGGTATCGAACTTGTACGCGTGGCAGGATCCGAAATCGAAACTCGCACCCAAACCGGTCCGTTGTCAGTGCTTACAAGTTACACGTACGCTCAACGCGTGCACTTAACCTCCCTAATACCCACTGCATCGTACTGTTCCTGTACAAATCTAAGTCAGTAAACATTTTTTTGCTTTGCGAACTTGGCAAAGGAACCGGTCCGGTCAGTAAACCACAAACTCAGTTTACCGTGACACGTTGAACAGGTCTGCCTCAAAGGCCTTCAAACCGTAGTGCACATCTAACATCACCCTGAACTCGACAAGCTCCTCGTGACGACCAACGCCAAGCTCGCATAACTACTGGTCTTACGAATCATCCCGCCGTGCACTCAAAAGATTGCGCAATGACAACCCTGCACTCCTGCTGCAGGGCTACGATGGTGGCCGGAGCATGGGCAAGTTAGCCCCGTGCCCGGCCCGGCCCGGTTTCTTCTGGGCAGCTTGCGAACCGGAAAGGCCTGGGTTCGAGGCTATCACTGGAAGGCCTTGCCGGCAGGATTTTCAAAAACATGCAGAATTTGTTAAAAACTTGTTTTTAAAAGTCTTTAAAAAAGCATAATTGAACATAGTCCCAAGGGTTTTTTTCAGTTTGAGTTGCAGATTTGCAGCTCTAGAGCACTTTGACTAGCACTGACAGACGAGATTTATAAGGCGTGTTGTGCAAGGGTGGGGCATCACCTCCTTGTGGCGCGTAAACTTGAGTCGTCACCTCCTGGGGAGCCTGAGTGCACCCAGACTTCCTGGCGGCGGTCAATATGAAATAAACGTCGTCTTCGATTAACCGCCGCATCAGCACCCATCATTTCAAATACACAGTACTATTTCAGGTACAGTATACAGTAGACTACTCGGTAGACTAAATGTGTAAGACGTTCGAAATGAATGTATCGCCATGCACCATGTTGCATTCTATGTTGCAGAACAATGCACCAATGCCACATACAGAGGAGCCACTTGGGTGTGGTTGGCACTTCAGTCGAAGCAACCAAGCGCTACACGAGGCACGTAGAAATGGCCTTTATAAGGAAGCGCAAAGGCCGAAGTTGAACTTTTCTTGTAAAGTGAGAACTTAAAAAAAAAACACCCATATTGAAGTTACCCCATGCTCTATTACTAATTAATGGTGTGTGCTGGCTATGCCTGGCTCTTGGTCAAGTTTTGTGACATTTGACGAGGAAAAATTGGGTTCTTAGAACGAGCAGAAATTAGCAGATTTTCCCTAATGAGCAGATTTTTTAGCCGAATTTGTCACTTTTTTTTAGCATCACTAAGATGAGAATCTGCTAAAAAACAGCAGAATCGGCGAAGGCCTAATGTCAGGGAACACCTCAGGGGGAAGGCTAGAAGTTTCCGAACCGTGGCATGACAGCACACGCGCGACGAAATATTGAGAATTTTTAGCATTGCTGATTTCTAGTTCAACGTGCGAAAATTACGACTAATCAGTTCATGAATTTTGAGATCAGTTATTAAGCATATTTATGCAAAGTAAGCACAAGTTTTCGGTGAAAACGAGCTGAAAGTGGAGCAGAATTTGGAGTTTTTAGTAGCTCTTCTCAAGCAGAAAGAGGGCACAATTTTCGCAAACGAGCCGTAAGTGAAGCCGAATTTTGAGGTTTTGGGAGCTCTGCTCCAGACCGAAAATCCCCATTTTACGAGCTTAACATGGACAGGCCTAGTTGGCCCTAGGAGCGCCTTTTTTAGGCGCTCCACCGGTGAGCCACCACCCCCTAGTTGAACCCAGGCAGCGCTGACAAATTACCGGAGCCTGCGTGGAAGCAAAAAAAAAAGATTCAATCAGTGTCTTAGCGTACATCGGAGCGGACCTATGGGAGTCAGCTGGCAGCCATTGTCAGTTGTACAGTGACAAAAAGAAGGATCGTGTTTGTGGAGTGGAGCGCAAGGCAAGCGGCCAATGATGCCGGCAACTTATACTTCCATCAGTTTCATGTCTACCGGTCACGTCGAGTGGGCAACTATAATATAATCATACGTGTACGTGTATGTACATGTACATGTATAATAGAAACATTTCCTTGGAAATATCGGCCACTGTCACTGACTTGCAAGGCAAAACTGCCGTCGCGAGGAAGCTCACGATCAAGATAATCATGAAAACAAACTTGAACATTAGTCGGCTGAGCTTTGACCTCAGAATTTTGCCTGATCATTATTGCTGGTGATTATTATTATTTATTGGTGATTGTACTTCGTTGTAATCTCTTGCTCGCTTGTTTATGTTGGGTTGAGCCCGAGCGCGCCGGCTGCGCTTCTCCTTCAAAGTTGGGTGCAGCTGCAGCTCAGGGCTAGCTGGCGGCCGCTGAGCTTGCCAGTGGCCGGACTAAATCAGTAAATGCCAGAGTGCATGCAGGAGGACATCATCCTGTTCGACAATCATGCCTTCGACAGTGGACTCTGGAAGTGTCGACACGGGGGGAAAGTGTCGGCAGGGTGAATTCTCGAACCCGGACTGTTCCGCTCCTACCATTTATTGTTCATATTTGGTAAAAATCTCGTGCAAAATTTATTCAAGACCGAGCATTTTCGTCTTGTTCGTCGTAGTCTCGAAAAAGTAACGGTGATGGGTTTGTCTGGTTTCTGAAGATTTTGGTTCACGGCAGCTGACACTGTAGCGAGCAGTATCAACGAAGTAGTCTTTCAAAGGTCTCGCATTGATTGCTGCATGGTTTTATCTGAGCATAGGTACGCTTGTTGAAGTTGGGCATGAGCCTAATGGGTAAGCGAAAAAAGGATGACACTAGTTCAGAGAATGGTGCTGCGCAGGCCGCGCCATATCGCAAGCGAACTCGTTACCTCAAGCCAGCACACCAGGCAGACTACAGCTCCAGTACAGGGAGTAAAAAATCTGTCTATGAGAAAGCGTGGTGGAGTTCGAAGCCTTTTGCTTTACCAGGGTCGTCTGCTGATTTGGAGGTGCCATGCGATCACTTACGAGACATTCTGACCTGCTATGAAGTTCTGCAGAGTATCGGCAAGCTACTCCTGCTCGAGCCGTTCTCGTTTGACGAACTGTGCACGGCCTTGGCATGCAAGGAACGCTGCAGGCTTCTTCGAGACGCTCACATATGCCTTCTATGCGCTGTTCTCGAGGACGACTATCGCCGAGGCGTACGCTTCGGCAGCAAGGATGAACGGGACAGCATTCAACTTCAGGTGCGATAAATGTGTTCCTGTATTTGTCTGCTTGTCGTTGTTGTGTCGGCACCGACTTTCAGACAAACGCAGTATCCTTGCTCAACTGTATTGTTTGGTGATGTTACGCTTCTCTGTCTTTATCAAGTTTGTGCCTTCATTCATTTGCTGGAGGTTCGAAAGGTATGCGCGAGGGTAGCCATGTTGTTGCCTTGCCAGAAGCGGCGATAATCTTGTGCTGTAGACATCCTCGGTCTATTTCGCGCCCTACGCCTCCGTAGATCTGGGCTCCATGAGTCATGATCGATTCATGGGGTGGTGGCGGATATCATCGATACATCGAGGTTCCTCGACGACTGCGCATGCATGACGTAGACGTAGTCTTGACATTTTGGTGGTGCTGTTGTGCATGAACTTTAGCCAACAGAGCATCTAGACGTTAACGTTTTGTAGTGAGTAGTCACTAGTGAGTAGTAGTGACAACCAGCCTCAGCTAAAACATGTAAAAAGACGAAGCCAATGTGGAGTTACTTCGTGATTCAGCGAGTTAGGTTCGTTAGTATCGACCCTCAACTAAATTTACTGTACTCCGTGGATATTCTCTAGATCTAGATCTCTGCAGCAGCGCCATTTGCACATATATATGATCACGATGATTTGACGCTACGTTTCCAAGTGGCCAGGCATCTGCCCTCTAACTTGAGTCTAAGGTGCTCTTGCGCAGGAAGGCATGCGCGCGCAATATATCGATATTGATATCTGATCGTTTTTAGTTTAGAACGGAACCCATGTGAAAAATGCGTCACTTTCGTGGTTTTACTGCGACGTTGTTCACGAACGAGAAACCTCACAATTAATATTTTGCTGCCCGGAAGCGCCGTAAGCCCAAAGCCCGATATCGATGAATTATCGTATCATACTGGCTTTGTTGTGTGGGATGAAAATTGGCTTGGCAACTGTTCTAAAGTATTGATTATATATATTGTCTATCGTGAGGCTGGCCGGGTCTGCATCTTGCTTCCCTGGTCTAATCAGTTGGTCTAATCATGCTATGCTGATCTGCAAATCAGTACTGAGTCCTGCAGTGTGCGCGGTGGCCATTTTGTTTGCACCTTCATCGGGTCATCATCGTGCGTATTGTGTGGTGAACAAAATGGCGTAGCAGCTTAGCCGCAACTGCGACTGCGGGGCAGGTCGCGCCAGGGCATCGATGGCGCCCCGCTGGAGTTATTAATGATGTTGCGCGTGCACACTCGGCCGGGTATACGATGTCTATATAGACAATGTTAGACCGAGTCTACTGCATTGTCGTATCTACTGGCCAGAACGAGAAAGTACGGAACTCTAACTTCTGATCATGTTCATGTTGTCGGTAGTCTACGTCATGTCAGTGCAGAGGATCAGCGCGGGAAGTTTCAAGCAGACCAAGTTCCAGAAAGACTATGCCCTTTCGGGTCGATCTTGATAATGAAAGGGATGATTGCAGCAAGGCGCACTAGGCTCCGTAGGTTATGCGGTGTTTGCGCTCATGACCACTGCCTCAAACACTGACATTGCTCAGCTCGTAATGTAGACCAGTTTTGAAGTCTTCAGCCGGTGTTTCACACAGTAGTCGGACAGAATCTTTGCTGGCTTCCCAGCGATGGCTTGAGATTTTTTATGATCACTGGATCGATCCAATCCTCTTGGGTCGCGCAGTCTTTTCCGGCGAAGAAAGGGTGAAAACATGAATGCCAGAATGGGACCGCATTAGTGCGACACGTATTATTGTAGTAGAGCACGTTGCCCCAGAAGCAGGGTGCGATCTTGACCATTCGCCTCAGGACGTAGGACGTCTTTAAATTCTGTCACTCTCCGTTCTTGCGCACCGGTAACGATTGAAACCTCCTGCTTGAAGATGCACTGCAGCAGATCACCAGTCATTGCTTGTCATCTGGCATTCTTGTTCAAGGAAAAACGTTTCGATTTCATTTGTAGGCTAATTCCGGGAATATTGCGCGTATATGCTCGGTGTTGGTTTAGTGTTACTTCGGAGTAGTCTTCGACTCTTCTGATTAGGCTGTGCTGTTTTGTAGAAAAGGGAACAAGCAGAGAAGGTAGTTTGATTTCTACAGGAAAGAGGGGAAGCGAGAGAAGGGCATGCCATTGCAGGACACGAGGGGCGCACAGAGGTAATCATGACGAAGTTTAGCAATACCGTAGTAGACGGAAGTCTGAACATTACCAACCGAGCGTTTGGTAGGCTTGTTGTAGTAGGTGCAAAATGTACGATTTTGGTCAACTGCTACGCTAGCTTGGACGATCTCTTCCGCTGTTGCTCAATCCCTTGTAACGCTTGCTGTTGGCGATTTCTTGTAAAACGACTGTTGGTTTACCTTCTTCCCGCGTCCATGTGGATTTGACTTGAATGGTGTCATGTGTTTGTCCTATGTGTTGTTGGTTAAGTTACCCAGTGTCATGCAATTATCCCTGTTAACCAACTAAGAACTAAGCGCACTCTGCCAGACTGTGCTGTGACCCTAACTACTGGTACATCCTTGTAGGACAATAAAATGCAACTGTAAATCAACAAAGCTTCAGCTTTTTTCTGCAAATGCATCTGTTTTTTTTTGTTTTTGTTTTGCAGCACTTAAAGTTAAAACTGTGTTATCACATATAAGTGGGGTAAATTTAAACTGTGTTATAACATGAAGTGAGAACAATTTTTAACTTTAAGCAAATTTTAGGCCTTTTGAGTTAGGGCTGGAAAGGACCAAAATTTTGTTGATTTACTGTATGATAAAGGAAGGCCAAAACTTTTGTTGAGTTTCAGTACTTTCTAGAAGCAAGCCTTTTCAATGTATTGTATCAAAGTTTGTCAAAAATGTGAAACACCAGGCTGCTGTTTCTATGTTGTTAAAGTCATAATGCATTTTGCTGGCGGAGACATCCAGAAGCTGGTGTGTTCTCACTTGGTTGATTCCGGATTCTGTTTCTACCTCTCCATCGCAATTGTCATGCTATGTAGTGAACAGATCCTCCGCCAGGTTGCCAGTTGTACCTGCACTGCATTTGATTCATTCTCAAACAGTTGAGTGAGACTTTGCTGTGTCTATAGTCATGGCCATGGTCATGACCAGAACCAGGAGTCAGAGAGAGAACAAGGAAGAGAAAAACTAAGACTTACATTTTGTCCACAGTGTTGTGCTGACTGTGTAACATTGCAGCATGTCCTACCACATAGCACAAGTACAGGGTGAATGTGGCAGAATAGTGTAAATCTACATGTAGTCTACTTGGTTGGGAAAACTTCTTTTTGCCTATAACTCGACATTTTTAGTTTGTTTTTCGAAATCCTCATATCCAAAAGGATTTGGTAGATTTAAGATTCAATGGCTTCGTTTCACCTTAAGGATATAATAGAAAAGGCAACTACTCTATATCTTTTGTGTGTGTTGGCCAGTAGACATTGGTGTGCCCCTTACCTGGCACCATTAACAAAGTCTAAGCCAGGTGAGAGACTCCCAATTATTACAAGACGCTGAGCCAGGGCCCAGCAAGCGTTGCGAGCCTCAGATAGCGAGTGTATTAAAACTTGCAGCAAATTATTACCTGAATAGAAATTGTTCATAAAACCACAAACACTGCCAAGGCTTATGATAATGTGAATGCATGATAGTGTATGATAAGGGGTTGTTGCAGAAGTTAGCATTATTCTTTGCTCACAAAAGCAACAAAATTACTGTTTTGTTCAGCACTTTCTGTCCCCACAATTCAAACATAAGTTGCTCAATGAGTGACCTCATAGAGACATTGGTATGTGTGTTGAATTAATGAATTTGTACTCAAAGATATTGTGTTCATGTAGAAGCAGGCCAGCAGCTTGGCCAGTAACAGAGTTGCAGATCTATATCATCAAGCTCTAAGTGTTGAAGCATAGCTTGTTAACATTACCACCTGCACACTGGATTGACCTTTTGAATGAAGGTCAGCAGTTGCATGTGCTAAGATTGCTGGCAAATTTTGCCAATTTATCAAGAAAAATTTGGAAAAAAGCAAGTGAACAATTGTTGAGCAATTTATTGAAAGTTACAGTCAAGGCTGTGGCAATTGCACCTGGCCCTACCAAAGTAAAGGTCGAGGTCTCATGCTGTAGCACTTCATGTGTGTGGCAGGTGTGCATCTTGCTTCCAAAGTCTTTCTTCATGAAAGGAAAGAATGGCAGACCTATTAGGGTGGTTTTGGATCTGATGGATGTACCTGGTACTGCGTGCCATTGCTGGCTCATAGTGCAGCATACTTAATACAGAGAGCAAATGAGCTACTGATATTTTTAGAAGAAAAGAAGCAATTTATGTAAGTCTTCGGGGCAAGAAAGCAAGAAATTTATCCAAACCTTGGTGGCAATTTTAGTGTATGCCTAGTACTGAAAGCTGCTTTTGTGATGTGTATACGCTGTGCTGTTTACTATTAATAACACATTTGGTGGAACGCACCCAACTTGACTGCATTTGCAGTCCTCCTTTTGCATCAGCTGTAAAGCATATTGTATCCCAAAGTGCACTTTGAAATTAAATGTGCATAGCTTTGAGTTTTAACTCCCCCTCCCTCCAGAACAAATCTTGTTCGTGTCATGAGCTTCATGTAAACCTTTGGAGCAACCTTGAGTACGTAGCAGCTAGTAGTGACCTAGGTTGTTACTGTGATGAGAATTTGTGTAATCAACAAGCAAACAAGCAAAAGAAGCAATTAATTTCTGACATTAAGGAGCATGAAAATATTGCTAAGAAGCTCTGACACATCTTACTGCACAGGTGAGCCCTTGCTGTCTGGTCATGCAAATATTTGTTGTTCCTGAAGTGCAAAGACAATCAAATTATGAATAGTTGACACTTCTGAAATTTTTATTTAACAGTGACTGTGTACTGAAGTTTAAACTACCTTGAAAATTAAAAATTATTGAAATTTTTTTAGAATTGCAAAGTGTTAGACTGTGAATGGGTTCCTTTCCTTGATTATTGGATACGTGTGAGTGGGTAAGCAAGTGACTGAGTGCGAGACTTCTGTCACATGTACTGGGTATCAACCAGTTTCATGTATGGCATACTAACACATTAAGCATAGCTCACTTTGACAGGCTCCGCATCACTGATAAAGCTTGAGGCACTGATTGTCAATGGTGGGATGTCCTTGCAGTTGACTGGTATACACCTACCTTTGCGCAATATTTGCTGGCTCCTGGCCATGACCCCGTTATGTTAGATCTGGACATCAACAGATATAGAGCTAGCCAGCTGAGCATGCCTTACCTATGCTTAGTATTTTGTACAGGTCTCTGCCAGGGACTTTGACAGCTCCCAAGCCATTCTCTGGTCCCTTAGATTTATGGTGCATCATCGAATAGGCCTGTGAGAGCCTCTTGTAAAATAAGACCTTGAATGGAACAACTTCCACCCAAAACCAACTGAAAGTTGCGTTTGTATTATGGTTGAAATAATAGTGATAATTTTAATCATTTCATTGAGACTAGTTAGCTTTGGGATTTTGAAGAAAATGAAAGCTATCTGTGCCTGTCAGTACTGTTTCATTTCTCAGAATTGTTGCTTTACTGGAAGAATTATTCAAAGGCTGGTGGATCAGAATTTATTGGACAGTTTTCCTTTTTTTTTTGCAGTGGGCATTACTAGATCCGATGACATGGTCTGCATGTCTGCTATCATACCTTGAAGCTGATCACAGATTCGAGCATAATGGGGCTATACACACAGGCCGGCACGAGTGGCAGTCTTACCCACGCTCGCCTCTTTACGTTCGTGTCAGTGTTTTGAAGCACCTTTGCATGTTGGCTGCACAAATGGAGAGTGCGGCAGAAGCATGCCCTGCAACAGCTGTACCATTTATCTATTTTGGAAGTGACCAAGGAGGACGTCGGTACACCTTTGCTTGTGGCCACCTGTTTGTGTGAGTCATTTGCTTGAAAGAGAGAGAAAGAAAGGGAGAGAGAGAGAGAGAGAGAGAGAGAGAGAGAGAGGTGAGTGCGCATGTGTACACGTGTGTCTGTAAGAGAGTGTGTTTATGTGGTTGGCTCTCTTATGTAGTCAAGGATACCTTTTTAATGTGTGTGGTTTTCTTTGTGTCTGCAGCTCATCTCCAACTGGTCACATTGTAGCGTATTACAGCTCTGTGGAACAGCTGAACTGCCTCATCAACGGTGCGCGTAAAGCTGGCAATGAGTCAAGCCTAGTAGCTGCTTTGGAGCAGCAACGACATGTCCTGTCTACAAAGTTTGCGCTAAATGTAGATGGATCAGGAAGAGGATTAAGCACACTAATATTGCCTGAGCCAGTGCAGCCTCCTCAACCTCCAGCAGACGTCAACTCCATACAAAAAGCTGCCAGTGACGGAACTAGTGTCCAAACTGCAGTCCCTGTTAAGGCTGTGCCTGCACCTATGCCACTTAAGTCTTCTCCTGTGTCTGAAACAAGCCCTGTGTCAGAAACTCTTTTAGGGTCTGCTGGATTTTCACATGTTGCTTCGTTGTCATCTTCTCACTCATCATGTGCTAATGTAGCCAGTGAAAATTCAGCTGGTAGTCTTGCACATGTAAGAAAGGATCTGCTTCAGTCAAAGGCAGCAAACTTTGCACAGGGCTCTTCCACACCACAGACTACCAAAGAACCTCCACATTCACGTGGACAGCAGAGTGCATCTCTTCTGTCGGAGGCCAGCCCTGTCGCAAAGAATCTTCCAGGAACGGCTCCCAAGCATCTGTCGTCAGGTGGAAGTGCAGCTGTTCATAAGGTCAGGCTACCTCCTGTGACATATCATCCCATTGTGCCTATGAAAACTATAGAGCTGTCCACTCTTGCACTGATTTCCAAGAGCCTGGAAAATCCACAGACTTTGCAGGCGGCTTTTGAGATTACTGTAGAGGGAGCAGATTCTCACACAAAATCCTCAAACTGCTCTGATCAGGCAAAGGGTGCATCTATTGCATGGCCTGCACAAGCTGTTACTGACCACAGGCGATTTCTGAAAGAATTTCAAGCGACTCAGGCTGTTCCCAAAGTTGGCCGCCGCCCTGTGCACAGTTTCAAGGTGTACACTAATGAAGTAAACGCTGAGGCTGTGGCAAGCAGAGTGGACTGCTGGAGGCTTCGGCTTGGTGTGAAGACGAGCCTTCTGCCAACACCAGCTAAGCCGTTTGGTGAAGGTGGTCTGCTCGCTGCCACGGTCCTCCGTGAGTGGATCATCTCACTTGAGGAATCCATTCCACCACTGCTCTTGTGCTCACAGTGGCCACAGCGCCGCATTAAGTGGATAAATACTGTTGCAGAGTGTTACCGCCATGATCAGTTTTCTGTTGTTCTTGTTCACCTGATGAAGAGTATCCGCACCTGTGCCTTTTTGCCTGCATGGAACGACTGTATTGCTCATGATAACATGAAAAGACATGCAGTGGAGGATAAGGCATTGGACAAGGAGATGGCGAATGCGAACTCAAGACAAGAAGTTGATGCAACTCCTCTAGTCAGTGAGCAGGTGGTGGAGGGTCAGGCAAAGGCATGCAGGAAGAGTGCAAGAAAGATGGCATGCCCTGAAAGAAATGGCAAAGAGAAGAAGAAGAAGGCTGTGCTGGATCAGACGGCATCTGCTGATGTTGCTGAGACTGGCGCAGACACTTCTGCTCCGATTAGGATTTTTGGCAAAGGTGAGCGGCTGGAACTGAGTGAGAATTACTGTGACCAAATCAACGGTCTAGATCTCCTCCTTGAGCGAGATAACTGGTGCCACTACAGCACACGACGCTATGGAAGGGTCAGGGTAACATATGCCGCCAAACAGCAGAAGCTGGCCAGTGTGACAAGCAGGCAAAGGTCTTCAGAGACTTCTGAGAAAGGTAGAAATGGAAAACTTGACATGATTGTAAAGACGTTGGAAAGTGGGAAGTTGGGAAAGGGAGCAAAAACGGAGCACTGCTGTAATGAAGTGTTTCTTGACGAAGAAGCAGCATTGAAATACGGCATGGCACCAGGAAAGCCCATGTTGGGCCATGACATGAGTGCTGCGGATGATTCTGGGAAAGCTATACAGGCTGAGCAGTCTGTTGGTGGGTGTTGCACGGTGTCAAGTGTGACTACATCTGGCAGTGCTCCGTGTGTTGGGACCATAGTTGGTGTGAGCTTGGAGAACCTGAGCCATGAATGGTTGATGAAGAGTGAAGGAGATTTGTCAGAGAAAGCAGAAAGCACTGATCGCCATATGCAAGGAAAAGACAAGAGTTCGGAGTCGCAGAGTCGCCGTAGTTCTCGTTTAAATCAGAAAGAAACTGAAGAGAGCAAGAGGAGGCAGGCAGTTTGGACAAAAGATGCTACTCTCTCATCACCTGGTCAAG
Organism: Nicola tetela; assembly: GCA_028565695.1. NCBI lineage: Eukaryota > Metazoa > Porifera > Calcarea > Clathrinida > Clathrinidae > Nicola > Nicola tetela. The sequence goes on from JAOWAW010109336.1 coordinate 11,668, forward strand.
TGGCTTCGCAAGCATTTCTGGGACGTCTGATTTTGCCAAAACCTGCTTCTACGAATGTTGTAGCTCCTTGTACGAAGCAGCATGGAGATGAGCAGGTGATGGCAGATCCAGCTCATCTACCAGGCCACAGTCTCCGACTTCGCCTCTCCAAGATCTACTTTTCCTGGCGTGAGAACGGTGTGTCAATGTCATCATTTGTTGTTGATCACCAGCACCTTTGTCGCCTTGCACGCCACCCATGCAAAGACAGTTGTCGGTTGCAAGGCTTTATCCGAAAGGAAGCATTGTTCTTTCCTCAGCCAAGCTTGGCCAGTATGTGGCTTCTGCGTACACGATCTGCTGCCTCATTTTCAGGGGTTGCTATGCAGATACGCTTGCTTCAGGCGCTTCTAAACATTCCAGAGAAGCCTGCTGTGCCGATGGGAATTGCTGTCATTCTAGACTGTGATCATCCACAGGTAGACTACTCCAAAAAGTGGCAGAAGTTGTCAATTGTTGGCCGGTGTGATTTGGACAGCGATGGTTTGAGATGCAAATACCTTGTTCATAGAAAGCAGCGACTAATGGGAGTACAGTCGGTTTGTGGACATGATGAGGTGGAAGCCAACTCAAAGGAGACGTCTTTGCTTTTGAAGCAGGAAGGTGTGTCTATGTATGTTGTTTTTCCTCATTCTGGGTAATTTGTAGTTAAGCACATCAGGTGACTAATAATATAATAATCCTTGCTAGGCTCACCAGGGACTGGTGATGGGTTCCTCCAGTGATCTTTATGCATGCGTGCGCGTGTGTGTGTTTGAGTGAGTAAATGTGATACATGTATCAAGTACTCCCATGCAATAGCTAGTGGTAGATGCCCAAAGTGTGTCTCAAGCATGCTGTCTGTATCGACACTAGCCATAGTTGTTGTATTAGTGTCAATCTCTCTAGCCTTGAAACACTACTACTCAGTGGCAATTTAAATAAGCTCTGTGTGGTGATACTAACTGTTAGGAAAGAATTTTGCTAGGTGGAGGGGGAGGGGCTATTTTCTGCAAATTTTCAGCACAGTATCTTCATTGTTGGGACAAACTTGCTGTGAATGAGAAACAATCTTTGGTTTTTACGAGACTATTAATTTCTTTTTTAAGGTTTTGCAGTAGATCTCTTTTGTTCGTAAATCTAGCAAATTCCAGTGATGCTCAATATACCAGTATGCTAGCAAATTTTGCTGACGTTTTTTCTGAATTTTGGTTTTGAATAACAGGAGAAAAGTTGGTCTCTACTGTGCCTCATGAAACATTAGCAGACATCTCCAATGAGGAGCTGTGCTGGGTAACAGAAGAAGATGTCAACATGAGTGAAGTTCATGATTTTTTGAAGGTGCTAGTTGAGAAACAAGCAGTGCAGGGTTTCTTGGGCTCTCGTGTGAAGCATGGCTCTGACAGTGTAGAGCCAAACACATCCTTGTCCGCTTTGACGCCTGTTGTACCTTCTGGTAATGTATTTGTTAGCAGTTTGTTGTTTAGACTCTACCATTGTCTGTGGGTTTTGGAAATTTCAGTAACTGGCAGTGGTCAACTTGTTTGCCATGCCTAAATTCTGGTTTATGTTTTGGTGTGTTTGATGTAGGAGGTGGTGTGACAATTTGAATACATCTGGCAGTAATATCATTTGATGTTTTCTCGGAACTGCTTCCTCTTCTAGTTTCATTGCCCTTGGCTTCTGAATCCTCTGTTCAGTTTTTTTTTTCTGTTTGCATGTCTTTCTTTTCTCTTTTTGCTACTCACTCTCTCTGTTTATATGTCTCTTTTTCTCCCCATCTCTGTTTGTCTGTCTTTCTTTCTCTCTCCCTTTCTGTCTGTGTGTGTGTGTCTCTCTCTCTCTATCTATCTATCTCTCTTTCTCACTCTACCTATCTATCTGTCTCTTTTTTCTCTCTCTCTCTATCTCTCTTTCTCACTTTACCTATCTATCTGTCTCTCTTTTTTTCTCTCTCTCCCTGTCTCCCTTTCTCTATCTGTCTGTTTCTCTCTCTCACTCACTCACTCACTCTCTGCATCTGTCTCTCTCTCTCTCTCTCTCTCTCTCTCTCTCTCTATTTCTGTTTGTCTCTGTCTGTCTGTCTGTTTGTCTGTCTCTGTCTCTCTCTGTCCCTCTGTCTGTCTGTCTGTCTCTCTCTCTCTCTCTCTCTCTCTCTCTCTCTCTCTCTCTTTCTCTCTCTCCCTCTCTCTCTCTCTCTCTCTCTCTCTCTCTCTCTCTCTCTCTCTCTCTCTCTCTCTCTCTCTCTCT
>JAOWAW010109347.1:0-13929 GCA_028565695.1 Nicola tetela
TTAGGGAATCCTGAAATAATAATAATAATAATAATAATAATAATAATAATAATAATAATAATAATAATAATAATAATTGTATTGTGTACTACATCTGTCTAAAATGCAGCAGAAAATGCCCATTATCAGAAACAACGCGACGGATCTCGATCTTGATTTTTATTTCCCCTATCAATATCCTAGCTCATGCTATAAGTTCGCAGATGTAACAGCCTAACGAAAGCAGATTCGCATTGGGGGAGGTTTGAGACAAATTCGTTTGCAATCGATAAGGTCCAGTCTCCACTCATCGAATCCTGAGACCTCGATAAGCTTGACCGGGAACGGCTGAGCTCGAGGGTCCGAAGCATAGTTGCTTTCCAGCTGCAGCTGCTTGCGACATCGCGCCCGTGATGGCCCACCGCAGAGCCGCTCATCACCCTGGCCCAGCGGCTGATATTGGACAAGAGCACGGTCGGCCAGCTGAGTAAGTATGATCAGGTTCAAGGTCTGGGCAACGGGCTAGAGATGAATGGTGAGCATGGTCGCTGAAGGACACGATGCCGCAAGGAACGTGGACTCAGCGATACACCACACTATTCGTAATTATGACGTAGGTCTACATGTACATCGTAACCTAATATCTACTGCAAAACCCCATTGACTGCCAGGAGTCATGGAATATGACGTAGGCGTGTACTTCATGTGGTACTCAACTGGTTGGAGCGTCCTGGCATATCAATCTATCGTTTTAACAGTAAGCAAAGACTCGTTAAGTTTAGAATCGTTAGAATTGTTCTGTTCCTATGACACAGTACCCAGCCACATCGTTAGGTTCAATATCAACCAAATCTATTAATAAAAATTTTAATTATTAGTATCCAATAGTAACCGAAGCTGCTGGATTCAGCGATAATCCCGAAGCTGAGGTTACTATTGTACTTAGAACATTTATGATGACGTCTGTGGGTTTCCTTTTCCGTTTTTGAAGAGGAAAGCACTCCTGAAAGGGATGGACGGCTAGCGGCCAGCTGAGCAATGCACATACAATTGCTTTAAGAGTCACACATTACGACCTGTCAGCAAGCAGTCCCTCGTGGCACAGTTGGATAGGAGCATGACCCATGATCCAACAGTCCCGGGTTCAAATCCCGGTTAGATTCCTTTATTTTTGTTTTTTCCTTCGTCATTCTTCTTCTTCTTCGTTGAAAGTCAGTCCAAGTCCGGAAGTAATTATACTCAATTAGAACATTTATGACCAAGTCCTTTTGAAGTGCTTATTAGAATAATCACCTCTCTAGAGGTGACTATCGCTGAATAATCACCGCTGCTTGCACTTGTTGCATTGAAATCAAATGATGTGGGCGGGATAAACGCAGGAATAAATGTTCTAAATGACGTTAAATTTAGTGGTTTTTGGTAATTTTTTTACAGTAAACCACACCATCTATTGTAATCATTACACCGGAATGACAAGTCTGCCATTACCTTTGAAGTAATCAACTGCTGCTCGGACAACCTTCGCCTGGATATCGAAGAGACGATGGCGATCCAGCGGCTGCAGCCAATATTGAATAGGTGCATAGAGGATATGGGAACTAGTTTCTTAATTTAATAAATGATGATAAACACCCCCTTTTATTGGCGCTATCTGTATCTCGGCTAGGTCTCATCATGCTTAACGCCTATACATCTATAATAATCACACATGCACACTATATGTCCAGTGTAGTTATCTCCAAAGGTTGCATGGTGTTCTGTTAACGGCTGATGGTGCATGGTGTAAGGCGCCGAAACGTTTAGTATTGTTTTTGTGCATCAATTCTCCCTCTTTGGTCTTTATTATCTGTACGTTTTACTAAAGGCTTTTCCTTGGGCTACAATGAGGTATTGCTGTGAACTGAAACTTGGTATGCGCTTTCCTTTTCTTTTACAGGAAGCCATGAGTAAGAACAGTAGTGCTGATTATGAAGATGTGGAAACAGTTACTCCCAGGCATCATACTATTCCTCGGCAGAGCTGTCAACCGCGTATGTGCTATGATGTCTAAACATGCTCGCCATATGTCTTTAAGTTACATCAAGCATTATTGATAGGCCCCTTGCCAATGCGTGATGCAAATCTAATCTCAATCGTTAGCTGATCTTGTGTTGGGTGTATGAGACCATAATATGATATCAGTAATATCATAACCCAGATCTGTCTGTATTAGGATCTGGTGGTAATGCTGTGACAGCTACATGGGGAAAACAGCAAAAAGCCAATTTAATTGGGGAACAACACTCTGATAAGGTAAGATTTGCCTTGGCTGCTCTCCGATCGTGCGGAGTGCTTTCATATACAGGAACCTGTTTTTCTTCAATCTGTTTCAAAACTTGTTTATAATACTAAAGTTATTCATTCTGCCTATTATTTGTATCTCCAGGAAGTGAAATTTTTAGGAAATTAAGCAACATCATTTAGCTCTATCTAGGCCAGGGGTCAGGGGGCACATTGTGCCCCATCTGCTTTTCTAGTGATAGCTTACAAAGGGCTAAAATTTCAGCTTTGCCCTTCATGACTATTAGATTTTGAAAAAGTCACTTGTTCATGATCACTCAAGGTCTAAGTAGTTGCCATGGCAACTGATTATGGCAACTGATTCTTCCCAAAATCCCATCAACCCTTACATAAACCACGTTTTCCCTTTTGTTGGAAATTGCTCCTTCAGGAAAATCTTCCTGTGGTGACTTTTCAGGTATAATTGCTAAGAGAAAGTCTATTATTGAACGCTTTTGGATATATTCTAGGCTTCCTATTTCCCTTGTTAGAGCATTTTGGCACATTCTCTTCTCTTGATGGTGGACATAAACTGCAGCCTAGGTGTTGTGAAATTTTGATGTTGGCACTTGACACAGTTCCTCTTTCTACATCTAGGGTTTTACTTCATTTTAACCTGCGAACAAGGCAATAATTGCCTTAAAATCTATTGTGTAATCATCAGTGCAAGCTGATCGTTTCATCTGAGCACAAAAACTGGAGTGTAACTGCAATTGTGGGTGAAAAAGTTATAGGGCAGGCCCATTGTGCTCCCACCCCCACCTGGACACGCTGAAGCTCCAAAAAAGCCTGGCCCGGATATATATAGGGGTAATTAAAGTTTCATACTGAATATTACTTCTGATCTTTAAGCTGCTATAAATTATTTCTATTCTTATTTTCACTTCTTTAATTTCAGGTCTTCTCTCATTCGGTTGGTGAACATATTGGATTTGATAGTGGTCGTTGTCAATATGTCGATGGACATCCTTCCAACATTCCGCATGCAGGAACTTGGCATCCATTGCAGACACAGCCCCCTATTGCATTCGGTACGTACACAACAGTTGATGATCGACCCCGGCAGCCTCTACCCAAGGAACAACGTAAGTAATCAATAAATGCTTACAAATACAGACAAGAACACAGAATGATTCTCTGCATGATTGGTTTTGGTTGCAGATTCAAAGCGTAACATGAAACTTTGAAGACATTTCTAAGCCCAGATGCAACACATTTGGTTATTTCCAGCCCTTACAGACAAATATTTTAGTCGGAAGGGGCTGCTAATACAGCCTGAAACAGCCATTTATATGTTAACGGCCAGAATCATATGGTTCACTGAGACTAGGTGATCAAAATATTCACCAATATCATTCTTTTGCAAATACTGAGATTTTGTAGGAAATTTGGAGTTGAGATGTTCATTTACATGTGAACATTTATGAAAGTCCATACGCATACTAATATTTCAGAAAGAAAATTTTAACTGGGAGAATCAGAAACCCAGTAGACTACTAAACCAAGTGCTAGTTAAGGTCATAATTTTCATTCAGCTAGGTGCTTGATCACGGCAGGTTCGAGTCTGCTGTGTGCTCCAAGCCAGTAAAAAGTAAGAACATGATAGGTCAATACTGATCAATTTTGCACCTTTTGCATATCAATCTGTTACTCCTAAAGCTTTCCTGTGACACTTTTCTCCAGGAAAGGTCCTTCACGCAGGGAGAATCCTAACCAATAATTTTTCTCATTCATTTTACTCCGGCAGGGAGTGCAAAGCAGACTTGAACCTGCAGTAACCAAGTGCCCAGCCAAAACAAAAATCACACGAACTTAACCGCTCAACCAATCCACCAGTTATAAAAACTGGCTTCATGGCAAGCTTTGTGACTTTCGCTCAACATGATTCAATATCCACTGCCTGAGACACCACAAGGCGACCACAGTCCCCCAGGCCACACCCGCAATGACCCGAGCCAGGCCCAAGACCCAGACCAACACACCCCAGGAAACACCATTCACACTGGGAGAACCACAACCAACTGCCTGCAGCAGACATTGGACTGCGCTGAATGAAAGCCACAAAGCTTGCAATGAAGCCAGTTTTAATAACTGGCACATTGGTTAAGCAGTAAAGATTGTATGATTTTCGTTTTGGCTAGGCACTTGGTTGCTGCAAGTTCAAGTTCACTGTGTGCTCCCAGCTGGAGTAAAGTGAATGAGAAAAATGATTGACACTTTTCTCCCTCCCCATGACCTTGCAATGGGTTGCACATATATACTATGCTATGAATACCCTTCATTTTAGTTTCTTCTGTATTTGGCAGATTGTTACAACGTTAAGTTTAACTGTTCTCTAAAGAAATTGGCCATGCAGACAGCTAATGAACTTTCTCACAGGAATGAAATTTTGGAGGAACGTAAAAGATCAGTTTCTGTGGCAAACAAACAGCTAACGAGAAGGAAGACATAGTAATTGACATGGATGATATATGGTGTTTGATTTCAGACGCAAAACCCAGGAGAACAACCAGCTTAAAATTGCCTAAGCGTTGTGATCCCAATCCCCCTGTTAAAGAAAGTGTCAAGGTGAGTAGAGCATTTTCTTTGTATCTTAGAATTAAATGCCTAAAATTGTCTTATTCGACGTTGTGTGCCCTGATGAAACCTCCTGTGTTTCCAAACCCAAAATTGTTACATTATCTTTATTTCTTTTTTACCATCATGATGCTCATCTTGAGAACTGGTGTGCATTTTCCTGAGTTTATTCCCATAGTTTCACTGACTTTTCCTTATTGTCTCTTTCATATATTCTTCTTGGATATCACTTGGAAATTTATCGAGTGTATACGTAATGCAAGACGATAAATAACGAAGTCCATGTTATTGTTTGACTCTACAGCAACCTTTGGAAGTCAGCAGTGAAAAGCAAAAACGTAACACTATTCCAAGATCACCAGCATCAGAGCACCCGTCAAAACAGCCACGACAACCACCCCAAGCCTTGATCAAGGCGGGTCTTCCAGGTGCATAAGATGTGTGTGTGTACGTGTGTGTGTTTGCATCAGGCTCTTGTGATACATGAAGAGAGTGCTAGGCTTCGAGTTGGGCTCCAGGTGATGCACTGTTCAAAGTCTATTATAAAGCCATGTACATGTATAATCTGATCTGTTGACCTTTCTCAGTTCCTCACTGAATCTTGTTTGCATAAATTAGAGCTCAGCCAAAGCCAAGAAGTGCGTGCCCATGATTTAAGGGTGACAGGAATTTTGCTACCATATTGTTGATACATGTTACATTTAGGTGATAGGTGTCACAGTTAGGTGTTGCGTGTCACTGTTTCACCTTTTATCCACCTGTAGTATTGTATTTATTGGGTGTGTTCTTGTACTTGCTTGTTGCTTGAACTCATGAGTTGACAAAATAAACACATATAGTGCAGTGGTGTATACAGCAATGTTTGCTCTTTGCAAAAATAATAATGTTCCTGAAAAATTTGAAGTTGGTTAAAGTAAAATTAATGTGATTCCGAGAGCATGTTGATCCATAGCTGATGATTATTTATGTTGTTAACATTGACATCAAGCAGTCTCAGCATGGTTTGTGCTCTGATTTAGCAGGCACAAGTGGCACTGATTGTCAGGGGGCCACTTTCCCTTTGAGATCAGCCAGCAACTCACGGACAGGTGGGATCAGTGGAGAAGAAAATTCAGATGTAAGATTAGTGGGATACTCTATATGGGTGTTATTGTTTGAAAGAAGTAATTTTCTTCTTCTAATTTGTCCATCTTTTTCTTCTTTTTCTTCTTCTTCTTCTTCTTCTTCTACTTCTTCTTCTTCTTCTTCTTCTTCTTCTTCTTCTTCTTCTTCTTCTTCTTCTCCGTCTTCTGCTTTCCACCCTCTTGTAGTATGCCAAAACGACTCTCTCTCAATATTGCCATGACTTGCAAGTCAGTATTAATTATTTGCATTGACTGAAAATATACCGGGCTACGATACATAGCTTGCTGATAAAGAAAGATCAATTACATTAGCAAATCATTTTCTCTTTTTCACCGGCTGCAGTGCACAGTGGGCTTGAACCTGCAGTGACCCGGCACCTAGCTGAATGAAAATCACGATCGTAACCACTCAACCAATCCGCCAGCTCAAAAAGCTGGCTTCATGGTGCGTTTTGTGACTTTCGCTCAAAATGATCCGATATCCACTGGGCAAGACGTTACGAAGTGCCTATGATACTGTAGCCTACCGACGCAGTGACCTGAGCTAGGCCCAGGAGCTACTCTAACAACTTCAAAAGAGAGCTCTCGCTGGGAGAATCATCAGCAAATCATTTTCTCTTTTTCACCGGTTGCAGTGCACAGCGGGCTCAAACCTGCGGCGACCCAGCGCTTAGCCGAATGAAAATCACAATCGTAACTGCTTGACCAATCTACCAGCTCAAAAAAAAGTCACAAAGCGAGCCATGAAGCCAGCTCTTTTGAGCTGGTGGGTTGGTCAAGCGGTTACGATTGTGATTTTCATTCACCTAGGCGTTAGGCTGCCGCAAGTTTGAGCCCACTGTGCACTGGAGCTGGTGAAAAAGAGAAAGTGATTTGTTGATGATTCTCCCAGCGAGAGTTCTCTTTTGAAATCAATTAGGTTACTTCTCTTGACTCTGCTATGCCATTATGCAGGACTCCTATGACTATGTGGAAGTTAAGGTTGATCCTGATTGCACAGTTGGACAACCACGGCTCAAACTTCCAGCAGATCAGTGTGAGTTTTAGTTTGCTTTTGGAGTGATGTATCCCTACAGGTTGTGTAGACCTATTTAATGAGGCATACGGCAGTATTACAGTGCTTTTTCCAGCCCTGAAAGGATTCAAATCACAGTTTGTTCGGTGCTAAGGATCTTGAGAGTGCTGTGCACACTCCTATCAGTGTATGGGCAGTAAAAAAAAAAACGATTATGGTAAGATCTGTCTCTTTCGTAATTCACACCCAGGAAGTCCTGGCAACTTTGCGAAGGGAGCCCTTTACTAGCTGAAATGCTTGAACTTAGCTGCCTCTAACAGTAGATTCTTGATGTCATGAAAGAATGAGACCTTCAAATTTGGAAGGAAAAGAAACTCTGTGTTATACCTGTTTGCATATAAGCATTGTCAACTTGAGGAAATAGTAAAGACCGCTGACATTTTTGTATCACACTGATCTATAAGACCCAGATATGAAATTAACATAGGAGCTTTGTCTGACAGTAACTAGTTTGGCCAAATGCATAATTATAGTCAAGCTTCTGCCTTGGGTGTAAAATTTGGGCCATTGGCCCACATTTCAATGCAAAAGTCACCTTTGATCAGACTGTCATGAAGTTGCACAATGATTTGCTAACACTGAGTTTCTGCTAAACATTCACTGCTAGTTTTACTGCTAGCATCACTCGTAGACCACTTGCAAAACTTTGAAAGCTTAATTGGCATAGGCTGGTGTAACATTGTTAATCTCTTCATCATCAGTATAGGGGAATGACATGCGTTTTGAAGCCCATGCTTACATATGTGCATCGAATGTTTCTTCACGGAAACTTCAATTGTCTCATAGCACCTCCTTTCCGAGATACAAAATAAAGAGAAGAAGCTCATGTTTGTTTTCTTGTGTTCCAGCCGTTGGCCAAAGGTCTTCTACAACCAACTCCCATACAGAGATCAATCAAGATGTCAGGGCACCTGGGGCTGGATTGCAATGTGTTGACAAGGTAAACATTTCCCTCTCATTTCCTCATTCTTTATCTCTTTTCAACTTTTTTACCAGAGTAGATGATGTAATTTGTTTGTATCAGTATCTCACTTATCATGATCAATAAAGATTCCATTGAAATTGCTCCAGCTACACTGCAGCAAACTGTTGTATGACCTTATTGCAGAAATCGTTGAAATTGCGGCAGCACCCTCACTGTGATATTTCTGCATCGCCTGCACCAATACCAAAGCCACGGCAGCGCTCCCGACGTGAGTATACACATAAAAGACTGATTTTCAAGATTGCCTTACTTACTGAAAAATTCAATAGGGCTAGTCCTCAGCCTTTGATGCTTGTAAAAGATCAGTTTTGAGAGTCTTGGCATGTTTTGTTAAGGAAATCCTGCACAGGCACATCAAACATCTACATTGTAAATATGGGAAAATTGTTGATGGCAAACGTTCGTTTCGGTAAAATTCGATCTGTAATATATGAAAAAATAGAATCAGAGCCTTGTCTGGCAGAGAGCAGTTGCACCATTTTGCTGAATGAATTTTCAAGCAGCCACCTTGATACAGCCAGAGTGAAACAGTTTTACGACTGTGCTACCTTTGCAAAGACTAACAACATGCTTGCATATCTTCATCCTTACTTTGCATGAAATGCCATGTCAGGGTAAGCAATCCACTTGTTCTTTCTCTCTTTCTCTTCAGGCAAGTCAAACACATTATCAGATGTAGATCTCTTGGACATTGCTGAGCGGTTCACAACGTTTCAGCAGTGTATGTCACTGGCCATCAGACTTTTACTTGTCAACGCTATCGCAATAGTAACTCGTGCTAAGGAGAGGAACCAGGAGATTGACAGCGTTGCGTTGGAAGTGCTTCAGCGGTGGCGATTGGAGAAGGGCAACGAAGCAACCGGAGATGTTCTCTATGCTTGCTTGAACAGAATTAGCTGCAAAAGTATTGCAGATTGCTTTGAGCACAGACTCCTGAACTTGGAGGGTAAACAATAGACTTAATAGTAGACTTGAGACTTAACTGATATTCTTGTTATTCACATAGATGTATCGCCCATACGCTGATTTTATAATTATTCTTTTATGATTCTGACTTCAGGAGGCATCATGACTGACAACGATATTTTGTCTGTCGTGAAGTATGTCAAGAAGAAACCAAGTTCCTTCCCAAGGGAGTCGCTCGTCCAGTTCATTAACAATCTCCAGGTCAACTCTACAACACTGCTATTGGCGCTCACCAATGAAAAGAATCAAGTGGAATGCTTGTATGATGCTGTCTTTTCTGCTCTTCTTGTGTGGAAGACCTCAACACCCAAAGGCCTGGCAAAAAACGCTCTTCGAGTTGCTCTGGAAAAATGTGGATGTTTTGAATTGGCTGAATATATCCCACGTCTTCCAGGTAAAACTACTTTTTTGTGTGTGCACGCAGATTGAGAAGAAAATCTGAAGAGAGCTGGAATCTTAGAAACCTCAGAGTTCTTTCCTTGTTCATATGGAAATGTTATGCATCACTTAGTGCCTCTACAGAGCGGCCGGTGCACATGCGCATTGCTGGGAAAAGATAAAGTTCTATGTAAGGTCGGACCGGTGCCAGGCTGCAAAACACGACGATCTATATGCTATAGGCCTAGTAATTTGTGAGACTGTTGAATATATTCTATTCAGTAGGATGCTATCATGAATTAGAGGTGACATCCTCTATTTGGGGAAACCCTTCAAATATACAATAAATAAATAAATAAAATAAATAATTGTTCCTTACTGCTTCTGTCTTGTAGATTTCTTCCACTCAATAAGGAATTCAGAAGCCAACATGTTTACAAATTGACAATATTTGAAGATATTGCTCAAACACCTCCACATCATCCTGAAGGCTTAGGGAATCAAGAGTTTTGTTAGAACTGTGCTTTCTTGAGGTAGAGTTTTAATACTTGCATTTCCAAACTTTGGGTTTTGTGTGGCATTAGGTGATGACAGCCTCTACTATACTGAAACTGATCTAACTCTTGGGAGAGAGGAGTTATGGAATCAGCCAAAGCAAGGTAACCTGTACTGCATACAGGAACAACAACTAAAGAGTTTTCTGATATTTCATTCTCAATGAATTTCTTTCTTTTCAAGTTTAATTTCTGAAATCATTAATATTGTCTATAAGCGTTTTGCCAATTAATTATGTCTGCCTTGGAAAGCGCATATATGCTGCCCATATTTAGTCGCACTCTGGTGATAGTTAACACATGTTTGGTGCACAAAGGATGACTCATATACTTTCTTCAAACCTGCTTTGGAAAGTTGTTGGCTTTCAAAATTGAAGCTATGAGGAAAAAATAGTTTGTCTCATAATTATGTGGATTTTCTTAGCATGCTTGATCAAGAGTCAATTCATCTCTCAGGAAAATCATCAATTTTGGGAGAATCACAATGTATCATGCAACACTTGCACATTGCTTGATTGCCTCTACATGTTATAGTTCACTCTCTAGTTCATGCTTTGGCAATAGTCAGAATGTGATTGCTTGATGGTATTGATTGCTGTTGCCAATGACATTTGTCTGGTTTTGGTGCTGTCCTCCATGTGGCCCCGTTGGCAAACACTTTCCGGAACAAGGTTCTACACAAAATGAGGACTCGGGCTTCGTCTCATAAAATTATAGTTTCACCCGTCTTCATATAAGAGGTCTTAATCAAAAAGAACACCTGCCTATTTCAAGGCATGGCAGACAAGACTGCTGCCCCTTTCAGTATGTATTGGAACTTTGGACGAACTGTACATCAGCAATGACTTTCCTGTCACAATATTCGTTGTGGTCTGTGCAAGACAGCATTCTCTGTGTAGATGTGCAGAATTTTCTTCTTTATTATGGCCTAGATTATCTTCTTCTGCTCTCTGTGTTATAGCACGTCTGACAGGATAATTTCTTTACATTGAGAAATTCAACCATTGGCTACATGCAACTGAGAATATTCTGTTGATCTTGTCACTCACAGTGACATTAATTCTGTGAATGATTTTGCCTTCTTAGACTTTAGAGCTCAAGTTTGGCTTCAAGTCTCCATGCTTGAATTTTTCAGTATTCTGTAAATATTTATTAGATGTTTTCTATATTCTGTAAATTGGACTTCCACAGCACCGCTTGACCTAACTGGCGAGTGATCTCAAAGAAAAAAAAATTATACATATTTCTGGAGCATGGTATTGAGGTTTTAAGCTTTGTATCGGACAGAGTCTAGCAGAGCATTCCTCATTCATTGAATTAGTGTTGAGAGGAAATGTTTTGGCAACATTTCTGGCTAAGAACGTTTACTGTGTCCATCTTAGAGGTATGCATGTAACTCTACTTACACAGCAAGCCTACAATTGCAACCATATACATACACATGCACTGGTACGTGCATATTCGGGTTTTCGCCGTGTTTATTAGCTGCCAAAGAGAGGAACAGGAGCACGGGGCAGTCATGCACTCTACTGATGACCCTTCAACGTGACAACAATCCACATGCACAATGAAGTTACACCTAAGATGATGGTCACCTGTAACGACCTGAACACTCCTCTAGCGACAACTAGCGAAGTTAGGCCCTTCGTCACAACGATGAATGGCAACAACACCTCCAGCTTCTCTGGTCAGCATTATGGCGAGGAAAGGACAATAATGGCGGAGGTTTCCTACGAGTGCACCATGGCAAAATACAGGAACAATCATTAGAGGGCACTTCAAGAGCAGCAGGCTTGAGAAACAGAGAAACACAACCTAACTGGTCGTCTTCTACGGATTTATTTCATACTAGCTATAGGACTGTGTTTCATCGATGGCCAATGCCCCGTTCTTCGAACCCAGGGCAGTCTGTGTGCACTCTATCTATTCCGATGCTGCTCTGCCTGGTCACCGCTAGCAGGCCTGCATGCATTGACCGACATCTGTTCTTTCTTGTTGTCACGCACTACAGAACATTCCGTCCATGGTTAGCTTCGCTATGTCTTCTCTCGTGTGTCGTCACGCACTAGAAATCATTCGTGTGTAAATAAAAGAAGCCATGATCCTATAGGCCCTGTCACTGTGTGATTTCGACTGAAGGAGAAGAGAAAGACAAGAACTCGAGGAATGTGCGTGGTGACTCTCCTTCAAACAGGCCTAGGCGTTCGCTAGAGCTCTAACCGTCCTCCCACGGTGACCGGCCGGCTACGCAACGAAGGACTGTTTGCCGACAGCCGGTGATACTCGCCTTTATAGGGATTGCATGCACACCTCTCAGCAGCGGTAGTCGATTACGCAACAGCTGCCGAATATCGAGTAAAGGAACGAATGAGAGAAGTCCAAGAAGAAGAGCATAAAGCAGCACCTTGGAGGGCATCCTTAGTGTTTTGAATGCCTCGCCTTACGAATATCGTCAAGAAGCGCCTCGAAAAAAACCCTCTGTGTTTATTTGCCCGTAATTCCTCGTCCTAAGAATTTGATATGATGTTTACCCTTAAGCTTGTGAAGGAGGTCTTGGAGTTTCTTTCCATTTGACTCTCGAAAGACTGTACGAGACTGAATCACTCTGATTATAGGAACCCAATCGGAGTATGTGCCCGCGGAATGCATGGCCAGCTGTTAACTTGAGGGGAGAGAAATTTCGGTCGCAGAGCCCAGCGTTGCAGGTTCGGATCCACTGTTAAATTCGCCGTTGAATCCTCGTAAGGGTTCGGAGCGGTGTTCTGCTTTCCTTTATTTTGACCGGCAATCTCCTTCTGACCTGTAATTGAACTCCTTAAGCCCTGGCCAGGAAAGTGACATCGTCACAAAAAACAAGATTTATTGGTGATAAAATCCTTCTGAAAAAAATAATGAAAGCCTTGAGTGGACGTAGGTCTACCGTAGCCTAATTAGCTAAGCCTAGACATACCGACCGGGCTTTGACCGGTCGGTAAAACGCTGAAGACTCCTACAAAGCGGGCGCTCAGCGAAGTGACCTCCTTGGCCGAGCGCTGCGTTATTTCGCAACCAAGCTCCATAAGCATTAGAAATTATACAGGCGCACAGTAAGATCCTGTGTCAACGGAACTACGATAGCCTACAGCCTACAGGAAACCGTCACACTTAGCTTAGTACTTAGTGCACCCGGCTCCATAGTCTTTTTCGAGAAAAAAATGTCGGTCTACACGAAACATGCCAGCTCATTCGTTATCATTATGATCGTTCTGATTTACCTATCTTGGCCTGCCGGAACTGCCGTACGCGTAAAATTTACTGGCATCGAACATTAATTGATATTCTGTTTCCGTATCGTGTACAGTCGGTTTTAGTTTTATTAGTTACTTTCTTTCATTCTTCTGCTGCCCCTCTCTGCCGCGCCTGGGTTACACTCTTTCAGCTCCAGACCTCATGATTTTTGGAAACTCGTTTAGAGAGAGAGAGAGAGAGAGAGAGAGAGAGAGAGAGAGAGAGAGAGAGAGAGAGAGAGAGAGCCGGTTTTACTCATCAATAAACATTTGCCTTTGCACTGCACTTTTTGGGTAGCTCTTCACCTGACGATCTCTGACGATCTTGGGACAATGACAGCGGACAATTTCTGTTTCAGCTGAACCTTGTTAGCTGGGCTTAATTGTGTTGGGTCCGTCGTTCCAATGGTGCTCAGCGTTGAGTAAGAATAAAGCCAGGTGCTCTCGATGACATGCGATATCTGAACTTTGATTTTATCTGTGATCATGATTCTCGAACGCGTCTGGGAAGCAGCCTGCGGTGGTGGGCGGGGAGCTGGCGGGAGGGCAATGGGTGTTGCCTGATTTGTCTTTAGAACCGATTATAAAATAAATCTTCTCAAGAGAGAAGGTAGCCAGGATTTCGTAATTGAATTTTTTGGAGCCCCTCACTCTTTCTCTCTCCCTCTTCACCTCTCCTGTTGTGTTGACTTGGTTGCTGACATCG
>JAOWAW010109391.1:0-13924 GCA_028565695.1 Nicola tetela
TTCTTCATCATCATCATCATCATCTTCTTCTTCTTCTTCTTCTTCTTCTTCTTCTTCATCATCATCATCATCTTCTTCTTCTTCTACTTCTACTTATTCTTCTATTAGCACTGCAAGATGTTTGTCAACTCACAACACTAAATAGCTAGGCACATTGAGACTGTAAACAGATTCATGATTTGCTGCCATTTACAATTTAAAAATTATCAACACAACCTGTTAACACAAATTCTGCAAAACAAGATGGCGGGCACTCATTAGCAAGTAATTCCTATAACACATAATTTTTCGTACACCTCAAGCATTATGTGCTGGCGGAGGTTGACCTGTTTGGAGTGTAGTGTTTCATGAACTGTCACAAGTTCATCTTCGGTGTTTCGCTGATGATGGATCTCACCCTTGGTTAGCATTTTATTTCTGGTCCCTCCTGACAGCATGCACATACGAGTAACATGGTTCAATCCCACTGACTGTTGTACACAGTCTCATATCAGGCATGTTCTTCTTCCTACAGGTATCAGAAACATTCACGCTCTCCACAGAACTGACCACAAGCTTGAGAAAATGCACAGACAGGCATTGCAAGCTGTATGTAGCTTTTGTTAACACAAGCATACAGTACAGCTACTATGGCCAAAGCAATGTGACTTTCCTTCGGGTCGATGGGCAGACGGCGATTTTCCAGGGAAACTCACCGTTAAACCAAATCAAGAGCTGCAGTAAGCCATTCTATCTCACTGCTCTCATGAGCTCTGTAAATTTCTTACACCAATATACATACAGGCACAACTTTTCCAAGTGGCAAGTTAGGAAAGTGTATGGGCTATGATAGTATGTTGCTAATGGTATGTACATGCAGTAAAGCCACAGAACAGAAAGGCTGAATGTCTGCATGAGTTATGTCAGCAGGAGATCAGAGAGTTCAGTTAGCAGTAGCTCTTGTGTACTCCAGCAAACCTGTTGTCTGTACGTTCTGTCTGCAGGCAATGGTGACCCAACTCATCATGTTCAGGCTACATTACGATGTCCGGACCATCTGGGGTCACAGGCACGCATTGGTGAGATTGACATTACGCACAGCCCACTTGCTGTTATATGTCAGAAAACAACTGCCAGCCTCCCTGCTGTTGACCAATCATTGCTGAGTGATGAGGATCTCCAAGATCTGATATTTGGCCCTTCTAGTTCTACCCTGTTCGATGGTATTCTGGAAGGTTCACCATTTGATGACAGCTGGTGGACTAGAAAGGTGAGCTTTATAGATTTGTGGCTATGCCTTCTGTTTTCCTGTAGAAATTACATGCTGATGTCACCTGTAGTGTTGCATATTCACTATTGAGATCTAAAAATTTCCATTTAGAGGATTGCTTTTATTTTCAAAATATTTTCTCATAGATGAATCAGCCATCTGATGGAGAATTGGGCAACAAACATCAGCAACAGTTAGAGGCTCAACAACAACGCTTGGTTGATCTACCAACCAATAGTATTCTCCGTGTAGAGGTTGCCAAGTCCTGCTGTTCTACTCCACTCAACAGACAGCAAGGGACTTGCTTCCTCCTGAAGACAGAACATAACAACCGATACTATTTTGCAACAGCAGCTCATGTGCTGTACTGCTCTATTCACAAGAAGATGGCTGACGAGGTGAAGCTTTTCACCAAATCTGGAGAATTGGTTTCGACGATAAAACACCATGGCACCAACCAACCTGGTTGCTACCGAGTTTCTTCAGAGTATATTGAGTCATTTGAGGATGCTGTGGCTCGTAAATCACATGACTATGGCGCCATTATTCTCAACAAGAGCAAGGTGCAGCACGTGTTTCCTGTTGAAGATGCCTTCAAAGTGGCAAAATGCCCCACTGGAGAAGATGCCCTGCTGTGCGGCTACCCTGCCACTGCGAAGAAGCCAATGCTCACTGTACACAGCGGGGAGATTGTGAAGATGTCGACATACCATGACAAAGAGGCAGTGTTGTGGAAATACAACATGCGTACCAGCCAAGGTTGCAGCGGGGCTCCTCTCTACTTCAAAGATGGTAATGGCCTTTGTGTCGTTGGTGTGCACATTGGCTGGGGAACGGAGCAGTCAAAGGCAAGGGAGCAGACGCCAGACTTCAAGCTCGCCGTGGCACTGGATGAGGACCGCCTTCGATCGATAAGCAGTTGGCCGGACAACTTTCCAGATCTTGGAAAAGGTAAACCCTAGCTATCTAGTTAGTACGCTCATTACATGGTGTAACAGTATGCAACCAGTTTGCTGTCGTTATTGTTAATGTTTTGTCTGTAGATCAGTTCCATTAGCTCCTCTTTTTTCAATTTCACATTTAGACACAGTGTACTGATCTTCAGACTGCATGGGAAGTTTTAATGTTGTGATGGTTCTCTGTGCAATTGAAGTAGCCTGTTTCAGTTAGGCATAGTGGCGTGACATGATCCACTTTCTCTTTGCTATGCGCAGCTGCATTATATACTTCAGAGCATCACACGTCGCAACACAGCAGTTGTGAGGAAGATTTCCTTCGTTTTGCTGTTTGCACTAAGTTGCTGTTTGATTGGAAAACTCATCACCAGTCTTCTCTCTCATGAACCACATAACTTGATACATAATCTACTATTTAACAAAATTCTGGCTTCGTGATACTCTGCCAACATTGTCAAAACTGGTAGATTGGTCAAACAGCTAGCATCTTACAATTTTCGTTTGGCTAGGTTATTTCACAGGTTGACTCTTGTAACGTTGTTGGTATATGAAAGAGGCAGGGAGTGGTTGTCACTCTGCTGTTCTTTTGAGACACTTGGATTTCTTGCTGAATTTACTGAGGCCTCATCCACAGAGCTTGAGCTTGTGAGACTACCCAGCTGGGATTCAGGTGCTATAGCATATGGTGCTGGGAAAGTTAACTGTGCTCTGTAACTGGTTGTACAATACGCAGAGAAACCTGACAAGATTTTGAGATTTTGTCTCTAATGTTTATTCCAGTATGATTTAGAAATGAGAAGAGAGCCAATAGCTTTAATGCTAGATATGTATTCTAAAAAGCAATATACCATAAATGCAGCTGATATCAGAAGTCCGAGAACACATGGAAATGTTACTATGGGTGGATGCACACTTAATGGCAGATTTGGTACATGTGCATTGGCCTCAACCTTCGCATTGATCTGCCACAAACTACCCAAGTGATAGGTCGCAGAGGTTAGATTGTGTAGATCGTTGCATCATGCACCCTGGCACCGGTCCAACCTTGCATAGAACTTTATCTAATGCCAGCAATGCAAATGTGCACCAGCCACACCGTGATGGCGTTAAGTGATACTTAACATTTCCATACGAAGGGAAAACCTTGATGCAGCAAAGATGGCTGGCATTTATGATCACTGTTTGTAGTAGATAAGCTGAGCATTTTGTGAAAGTGTTGGTAAATCTTAGTCAATCAATTTCTCATCATTGCGCTGGTTGGCAGTGCACAGTGGACTCAAGCCTACAGTGGCCTAGCACAGAGGCAAATGTAAATCATAGCGCCAAGTCTGACTGGCCTGGCCATGCATTGTTGGTGCACTGAAATTCAACTCCCTTACAGCTCTATTTGGACCTCATAATACACAAAATGCACCTATTGGCAGCTTATTTTAAAATGTGTAGCCAGAACATGTCCCCCAAACCCTCTTGAGTATATGGGATGCGCACTGTCCGATCCCATTACTACAGCCCTGATTATGACCATAACCACTTGACCAATCCACCAGCTTCGAGATTGGTTATGATTTTGCAACCCTGAATGGCCAGCCTCTGTTGGTGGTAAATCTTACCCACCACAATTAGCACCATTCTCTACCAGCAGTTAGAACAAACTGTTGGTAGCATCATATGAGCACCTCTACCAGTTCCTCAACCTCAGTGCGCACCACAACCTTGAGTCATAGCACCACCACACAATCCTCCACCCTGCACATGCTTGTCATCTCCCATGATGAGCTCTTCATCCTTGGTCACCACAAATCCTGTTCCTTTACCTCTCCAAACTTGTCTACACATGTGCACGCCTCCACTGTGATGTCCAGCATGCTCACTTCTGTCTTCATTTTTGCCCTCTCACTCTCAGTCTGAACACATTGTTATTTTGATGTTCATCCCATCAATGCCAAAATGGCAAGAAACCTATCACGCAGCATCTCTTCCTCTCAGAAATACAAAGAATTGATAAAGATGTCAAAACTGTCTGCCTAATTATAGTTTCAAACGAAATTGTTGACACGCCTTTGGCGTCTAGGTTGTCAATACATGTGAGCGCAGCTTCTGCATCCACGTTCACTCTGTGTCCTGCAAGAAAGAGAACTCTGACAACTGACAGCAGTTCTAGCTTGAAAATCGTAACAAAGATTCTCTTGAGCAAGCTATATTTTGAAGCAATGATGTTTCGGTCAAGATTTCCCTGGCCATCATCAGGTTGTCTGGGAGTTGGAGGGGTAGCTTGGCATTTTATCTACAGCATGTGTAAGGTTTCAGTGAAGATGTTAATCTATAATTATAGTGAATAGGTGTTTAGCTTGTGGTGTGGAGGGGGTGTGACTGTACCTTGAAAAGAGGAGTGGGCATACATTATAGTGGATTAGGAGAGGTGTATGCAGTCATGGTTGAGGTGTCAGGCAGTGGTTTAATCTAGCCATAATTTGCTTAGTTCAGGTCCGGTATCTCTGTTAGTGGTTTTTTGAGTCTGGATCACCATGGCCTCTTTAATGCATCATCACCTGATGTGTTGCTCTTGCTCGATTATGCGTGGCTGCTCCAAGTTTAGTTGATGCCTGAGGAGAATAGCATGCTCGACCTGGTGTGGATATTTCCGAATGTCTATTTTGTGCTCCTGGCTTATTCCTTAAATGCGTGTGTGTATGGTGCGGCGCCATCTCTCCGATGTAAGTTAATTTGCAGTCATTGCAGCTAAATTTGTATACGACTCCTGCATAGCTTGTTTTATCCGTGGTGTCTTTCAATCATCATTGGAGATCCCATTTCCAGGAGTGCGATCATTATATTGCTTTGATATCCAGTTTAGATAAATGTGGCCATAGCCAGAGATGCCAGACCCGAACTAAGCAAATTATGGCTAGATCTACTAAATTACACCTCTCCTAATCCGCTAGAAAGTATACTCACTCCTCTTTTTAAGGTACACACATCCCCTCCACACCATGGCACCACTAGCTAAACACCTTTTCATTACAGAGATTACCTCCTTCACTGAAACCTCACATACACTGTACATAAAATGCCAAGCTAGTGTCTCTAACTGTCAGACAACCTGATGATGGCAAGGAAATCTTAGCTGAAATGTTGCTGTTTCAAATTAATAACTTGCTCAAGAGAATCTTTGTTACTGTAGTTCATTCCAGCATGAATGGCAAGTTTTAAGCTTGAACGTGTTTCCACATTCAAATAACAAGGTTCAATCCAGGCAAAGTCCTAGGCATACACTCTGTGGCTTGTGCATGTGGCTATTAGGTACTTTGGGGGGGGGGGGCTAGAGAGGAAACTTGGGTTGGAATGGTTAAAAATTGAAATAGATCTATCAGGGCTCAGGGGTTTAACAACTGTTTGCCCCTAGTGTGTGTTTGTGCTTCTCTCCGTCTGTCTGCAGCTTCCAGTGTTGGTGAAGAGTCAGGATCTCTACCTTCGAGATGTAAGTATGAAAATTGCTGTGCCTGCAAGGGAGTTCATCTTGCAGTCAGTCAATTTTATATAGTTTCTAACGACTGAAATGTGTAAAAAAAGCCAGTGGTTTGAAGAGTGCAATTGCTATTCGTGCTCCTCGTTGATCTTGGAACTGTTCATTGAAATGGTAAAATAGTTAGATTGATACTTAAGTGTTTACTACCTAAATCCGTGGAGCTCCACTGCCACAAATCAAATGCCATTTGTAAGGGGGAAAATGGCTAGCTTTGCACAGATTGTTGTGATGTCCACATTGCATCAATGGTTGGTCTGGAGAGTTTGTCTAAAGTGCTGTGTCTCATGCAAGCATCATTAATGCTAGTACTGTTACAGCATTTTGGGCATTTCTAGCATCAGAGAGCCAAAAACAGAAAAAATAACCTGATTGGGATAGAAGTAATTCAACTATTTAGCTCCTCCCTCAAATATACCTGCTCATTATTTCTAATTAGCACCTCACAATAGCATGCTTTGAAAAAAGAAATGCCATCGTCAGTGCCTACCGCTCCTTGACCTTATGCGTAAGTGGTATGGATGCAGCATATGCTAGTGCCAGTAGCATCTCAAATTGCAGCATCACAAGGCACTAGATTGCCCCATGAACACTACACTGCTGCATCCAAACAATATATTGTGGAGGTAGGCCGGAGATCAGAGAGAAGAATGCCAAGGAGGCTCCATTGTCGTTTGGTCATTTGGCAAGAGAAAGGTGGTTCGAAAGATCTAATATATAGCCTAAGCTAACCTAGTTGGTGCATTCTTCAACCCTAGCAGTTGTTCATACCATTGACTGTTCTCCATATTTCGGAGTATGACAGACACATGCTCTCTATGGTGATTACTATAATAGTATAGATTGGACTTAAAGTACACATTCAGCCTCAAAGCTCACCTTACAAGCAATTGACTCTCAAGACAAAATGTTTGAGGACACAGTCAACTTAAGTTGCTTCACTCACAACCAACTGTTAACCAAGAGAAAAGAGGAAGAACTGAGGTAAGTGAGGGTGGAAAAAGGGGATGTAACTGTTTTGCAATCCAGTTGCTCATTGGCTGGTTTACAATGGTGTCGTCTGGTTGTTGAGGGGATATGGGTGCACGCCCAGTAAAAGGGAAAATGGAGGGGGTGTTTGTTGTAAGGTATGCCACTAAATGCATGCATGCTAATGGTCAGGCAGGTATGTGCTACTGTATGTGTGTGCATGGGTGTGCATTTTGTAGCATGTTACAGCCATTGATTATGTGTGTATAAATACATGTAGATGCATCAAGTTAACTGTATTACAAACAAGACAGTGAGCAGAACTGTTAAAGGCTGTATCTGATAAGCAGATATCATTTTGTTGAAACAAGGGCAGTTTGTTCTTGGTTGCGCACAGATTGTCCATTAGCAGGCAAATCCATTATTCCCTCAGAAACTGTAGAAATATCTAGATCTGTAGTACATGCTCAGTCATAGACAATCATAATTTCATTCAGCAGCAAATTTTCAGGACCTGTTCTGTCACTTACATTTCATGTGAGATTTCTCCTTGTTTCTGCTAAATTAGTTAACAACGCACAGGGGGATAACAGATCATGTTGAACCAAGAATCAATACAGTTTGTTTTACAACCTCTCTGCAGAACCTCTGAAGTTGATGACATTAGGATCGTCTCTTTCCTTTGACTGTTTTTACTGCAGCTGAACTGGTGAAATGGAAATTGTGGAATTGCCTCTCCTATTCATTAATGTTCTTCATATTAGGTAAAGACCTGTGACAAATAGTTGAAAAAGGGCTCAGATTTGAGGGCAGTTTATATAATTATGAACTGGCTCATGCTAAAAGGGTCCAACTGCAGGCTTACTGCATGTTGGTAAATTACACTCTAAACGATCAGTATGTGTACTTTGTGACGTTCTATTGCAACATTATCCTGTTATTGTTTCACCATCACAAATGAGACTTCCCAATTTTTCTTTGCTGTGCATTTCAACCTTAGGAGGAACTGTTGCTGTGATTTGGTGAAGAAAGCAAGTTTGAAGTGTGGTGTTTTTTGCACAAGCTGGATCTTTAGTATTTTTCTTTAAATCACTCACCGGTTAGGTCGAGTGGTGCTGTGGAAGTCCTCCCAGACCAGCCCCACCATTGCAGTGACATTCTAGGTGCAGGGATTTGTATGGACAACCACAACCCATCCCACCAAAGCAGCTGGGCTCACCCTGCAGCAATGCCAAGTTTGGCGATAGGGGAATAACCTGCTGCATAGCTGCTTAGAGTGTTCAGGGTGATTTCTTTCTGATTTGAGAGGGAGGAAACCAGAGAACCCGGAGGAAACCCTCAGATGCGGGCAAGGGAGAAACCACAAACCTTTCTGACATGTGTGGCCCGTGGCGGATTAAAACCTAGTACCCACAGAGGTCAGAATCAGACGCTTCAACGCATCTGCCAACCTGACATCCCCAAAAATTAAAGTCAATGAAAAATACCACTTTCTAAACATTCAGACTCAATGCTATACCCGACTGTGGATCTCATTGCTAAATAGTAGTTGAGGTAGAGAATGTTTCCTGAAGTGTCAGTGACTTAGGGTTTCAGCAAAGGTTTTTACCTTGTGCTTATGTTTCTACATGAAGTTTGTAGACGTCCACGTGCGCTTGGTTGGCTTTTGTCAGCGATGGATAAAAACGATTGAATGGTATTAAGGATATATGGTGACCAGATTTCTTGGAAAGTCTTCACACATCAGTGGCCACAAACTCACAATATCTATATTTTGTGATCGGTGTACATTATCTGTCTGTAGAATAAATGTCTAAGCATTTCAAATTAGACTAGTGGACTATAACTAGAGTATTAGCACAGCTCAGCCAATTCGGTCAGTATGAAAAGTTGAACTGTGCAATGACTTCAGATGTGTCGATTGTGACATGTCAGCTGCCCACAGTATGACTTCATGAGATAAACTAGAAGTTGGAATTGTTGGTATCCGGGCACCTGGGAACCTCTACTTTCTGGCACTTGCAATGTGCCTTACTTTATGTTCTGTCATCTCGAACTTTTTCTTATTTAAATGGCATTTTCTTATTTCTGCTGTTTGCTTCCTGGTTTAGTTGTGAGCTTGACAGGCAATAATTTATAGAACAATTTTCAGTCTGTTGTAGTATTGAAGAGTGATTTTCTCAGTTTCCATGCTATACCGAAATATGGATCTCATTGCTAAATAGTAGTTGAGGTAGAGAATGTTTCCTGAAATGTAAGTGACTTTGAGATTTGACAAAAGATTTTTACCATGTGCTTGTGTTTCTGCATGAAGTTTGTAGACGTCCATGTGCACTTTGGTGGCTTTCGTCAGCAGAAGTTGGAAATGGAGTTTCCGGGCAATGTGGAAACCATGTTTGATTGCATCTGCAATGTGCTCTACTCTGTGCTCTGTCATCTCTAATTTTTCATGTCCTTATTGGAATGTCTTTTTCCTTCTGTTTGCTTCTTGCTTTAGCATTTGTGGAGGTAACAAAAGGTACAGTGGTAATAATTGATAGAACATATTTGTGTCTGTGGTAGTGCAGAAGACTGACTTTCTCAGATTCAAGACTGTACCCGATTGTGGATCTCATTACTAAATAGTAGTTGAGGTAGAGAATGTTTCCTGAAATTCCAGTGACTTTGGGTTTTGAGGAAAGGTTTTTACCATGTGCTTGTGTTTCTACATGAATTTTGTCATTGTCCATTCACTTGGTTGGCTTTCGTCAGAGATGCATAAAAATAGATCGAATAGTATGAAGGATATTTGGTGACCAGATTTCTGGGAAAGTATTCACGCATCAGTGGCCACAAGCTCATGACATCTATATTTTGAGATCGGTGTGCATCTGTCTGTAGAATAAATGTCTATGCATTTCAAATTAGACTAGTGGACTATAACTAGTCTATTAGCACAGCTCAGCCAATTCGGTCAGTATGAAAAGTTGGACTGTACAATGACTTCAGATGTGTCGATTGTGACATGCCAGCTGCCCACAGTGTGACTTCATGAGATAAACTAGAAGTTGGAATTGTTGGTATCCGGGCACCTGGGAACCTCACTTTCTTGCATTTGCAATGTGCCCTACTTTGTGTTCTGTCATCTCGAACTCTTTCT
Source organism: Nicola tetela (assembly GCA_028565695.1). NCBI lineage: Eukaryota > Metazoa > Porifera > Calcarea > Clathrinida > Clathrinidae > Nicola > Nicola tetela. Next base: position 9,837 of record JAOWAW010109391.1, read on the forward strand.
TATTTAAATGTAAAGTTCTGTTATTTTGCTGTTTGCTTCCTGGTTTAGTGCCAGATGTGAACTGGAGAGATACGGTGGCAATAATTTATAGAACAATTTTCAGTCTGTTGTAGTATTGAAGAGTGATTTTCTCAGTTTCCATGCTATACCAAAATGTGGATCTCATTGCTAAATAGTAGTTGAGGTAGAGAATGTTTCCTGAAATGCGAGTGACTTTGGGTTTTGAGGAAAGATTTTGACTTTGTGCTTGTATTTCTACATGATGTTCATAGACGTACACGTGAACTTTGTTGGCTTTCGTCAGCGATGGATAAAAAAGATTGAGTAGTATGAAGGATATATTGTGACTAGATATCTTGGGAAATATTCATGCATCAGTGGCCACAAACTCATGATATCTATATTTTGATATTGGTGTGCATTATCAGTCTGAAGACTTTATGTCCATGCATTTGAAGTCAGACTAGTAGATATCTAGTAGTCTATAAGCACAGCTGAACCAATTAGGTCGGAACGAAAAGTTGGACTGTGCAATCACTTCAGATGTGTCGATTGTGACATGTCAGCGGTGTACAGACTGACTGCATGAGAGAACTGGAAGTTAGAAGTGGGTTTCCAACAACATGGAAACCATGTTTGCTTACATATGCAATGTGCTCAACTTTGTGGTCTGTCATCTCCAATAATTCATGTTCTAATTGGAATTTTTTCTTCTGTTAACTTCTGGCTTCAGGACATTGGTGGAAATGTACAGGTACGGTGGCAATAATTGATAGAATGTACTTCAGTCTGTGGTAGTGTAGAAGATTGATTTTCTCAGATTCAATGCCATACCTGATTGTAGATCTCATTGCTAAATAGTAGTTGAGGTAGAGAATGTTTCCTGAAATGCGAGTGACTTTGGGTCTTGAGGAAAGATTTTGACTTTGTGCTTGTATTTTTACATGAAGTTTGTAGACGTCCACGTGCACTTTGTAAGCTTTCATCAGTGATGGATAAAAAAGATTGAGTAGTATGAAGGATATATTGTGACCAGATATCTTGGCAAATATTCATGCATCAGTAGCCACAAAGTTGGAATTGTTGGTATCCGGGCACCTGGGAACCTCTACTTTCTCGCATTTGCAATGGGCCCTACTTTATGTTCTGTCGTGTCGAACTTTGTCTTATTTAAACGGAATGTTCTGTTATTTTTCTGTTTGCTTCTCAGTTTCCATGCTATACCCAAATGTAGATCTCATTGCTAAATAGTAGTTGAGGTAGAGAATGTTTCCTGAAATGCCAGTGACTTTGGGTTTTGATGAAAGATTTTTACCATGTGCCTGTGTTTCTACATGAAATTTGTCGTCGTCCATTCACTTGGTTGGTTTTCGTCGGAGATGCATAAAAATAGATTGAATAGTATGAAGGATATATGGTGACCTGATTTCTTGGAAAGTATCCGCGCATCAGTGGCCACAAGCTCACGACAAGCTCACAACATCTATATTTTGAGATCGGTCAGTGTGAAAAGTCAGACTGTGCAATCTGATTTTGAGTAATGGGTAGGAATACTTCACGTGCGGTAAGTGATGTAGGTATAGTATGAAACTGGTCATGGAGATGTTCGTTTTTTTTTGGTGATTGACCTCCTTTTCAAGGGTTGATTAAGTTTTTCGCTGTTTTTCTTTTGTTTTGTTTTGTGTGTTTGTAAAGCGGCTCATTCTTCAGTCCCGGGTAAGTCACCCACTTTGGGAACAATGTTATGTATACTTCAGTTGCAATTGTGTGTAGAAATAAATTTGTGAATGTTTGGTTAGCTAAGAGTGCACACTAGAATCAGGCAGGGAAGAAGGAATCTGAAAGTTAAACCAAACCTAAATGTGATGTATTGTTTTAGGATGTGAGAATGTAGCACTGTAGTGTGCACTCTGAGTATGTGGAAAGTGGCATGTGTGAATGGATGAATGTCACTGTGGAAGAGTGAAAAGTGTGTGTGTGTGTGTGTGTATATGGCAAAAGTAAGTCAACATGTTTGTTTTCAGTTTTACTTTGTAGAGTAGTGACAATGTGTGTGGAGAAGAGGTGAGAGACTGATTGAGTAGTATTTACCGAATTGTATAGTGTAGCTGGAAGCATATGTTGTGTGTGCTTTAAGTAGCCATGACTTTATGTGCTCATTGTGGTTTGAATTAAAGCTAGGTCTGCTCGTATAAGGGAAGGGAAAAGAGAGGATTATTGCTTGGACTGTTGTGGCTGGTGTGTAATGGGGTCATGCATATAGTTTTGTGATGAATTTTCGAAAATTGTGAAGGTTTTGAGTAATGGACAGGAATTTTGACATGCAGTAAGTGGTGTAGGTATAATATGAAACCGCTCGTGAAGATGTTCGTTATTTTTTTGGTGACTGACCTCCTTTTCAAAGGTTGATTAAGTTTTTCACTGTTTTGTTTTGTTTTTTTTTGTGTATTTTGAAACAGCTCTTTCTGCAGTGTTGAGTAAGTGACCCACTTTGGGAACAATGTTATGTATACTTCAGTTGCAATTGTGTCTAAAAATGATTTTGTGAATGTTTGATTAGCTAAGAGTGCACACTAGAATTAGGCAGGCAAGAAGGAATCTGAAAGTTAAACCAAACCTAAATGTGATGTGTTGTTTTAGGATGTGAGAATATAGCACTGTAGTGTGCCCTCTGAGTATGTGGAAAGTGGTATGTGTGAATGAGTGAATGTCACTGTGGTAGAGTGAAAAGTGTGTGTGTGTGTGTGTGTGTGTGTGTGTATACGGCAAAAGTAAGTCAACATGTTTGTTTTCAGTTTTACTTTGTAGAGTAGTGTCAATGTGTGTGGAGAAGAGGTGAGAAACTGATTGAGCAGTATTTACCGAATTGAATAATGTAGTTGGAAGCATATGTTTTGTGTGTTTTCAGTAGCCATGACTTTATGTGTTCATTGTGGTTTGAATTAAAGCTGGGTCTGCTCATATAAGAGAAGGTAAAGAGAGCATTATTGTGTGGACTGTTGTGGCTGGTGTGTAATGGGGTCATGCGTATAGTTTTGTGATGAATTTTCAAAACTTGTGAAGGTTTTGAGTAATGGACAGGAATTTTGACGTGCGGTAAGTGGTGTAGGTATAATATGAAACCGCTCATGAAGATGTTTGGTATTTTTTTGGTGGCTGACCTCCTTTTCAAAGGTTGATTAAGTTTTTCACTGTTTTGTTTTGTTTTGCTTTTTTTGTGTATTTTGAAACAGCTCTTTCTCCAGTGTTGAGTAAGTGACCCACTTTGGGAACAATGTTATGTATACTTCAGTTGCAATTGTGTCTAAAAATGATTTTGTGATTGTTTGGTTAGCTAAGAGTGCACACTAGAATTAAGCAGGGAAGAAGAAATCTGAAAGTTAAACCAAACCTAAATGTGATGTGTTGTTTTAGGATGTGAGAATATAGCACTGTAGTGTGCCCTCTGAGTATGTGGAAAGTGGCATGTGTGAACGAATGTCTCTGTGGTAGAGTGAAAAGTGTGTGTGTTTATACAGCAGAAGTAAGTCAACATGTTTGTTTTCAGTTTTACTTTGTAGAGTAGTGTCAATGTGTGTGGAGAAGAGGTGAGAAGCTGATTGAATAGTATTAGTCGAATTGAATAGTGTAGTTGGAAGCATATGTTTTGTGTGTTTTCAGTAGCCATGGCTTTATGTGTTCATTGTGGTTTGAATTAAAACTAGGTCTGCTCATATAAGAGAAGGTAAAGAGAGTATTATTGCGTGGACTGTTGTGGCTGTGTGTAATGTGGTCATGCATATAGTTTCGTGATGAATTTTCGAAAATTGTGAAGGTTTTGAGTAATGGGCAGGAATATTTCATGTGCGGTAAGTGGTGTAGGTATAGTATGAAACTGCTCATGGAGATGTTCGTTATTTTTTTGGTGACTGACCTCCTTATCATGGGTTGTTAAGTTTTCCGCTGTGTTTGTGTTGTTGTGTTTTGCGCGTTTGTGAAACGGCTCATTCTTCAGGTAAAAGTAAGTGACCAACTTTGGGAACAATGTTATGTATACTTCAGTTGCAATTGTGTGTAGAAATAAATTTGTGAATGTTTGGTTACCTAAG
>JAOWAW010109402.1:1291-13922 GCA_028565695.1 Nicola tetela
TTATTATTATTATTATTATTATCTTTCTTTCTTTCCGTTTCCCGCGCCACCCCTTCCTGGTGAGGTTTCTTGTCTATATGGACGCCAAGTTCCGGTAACCAGATATGGGTTTCCTAGTTTCCATCGATTTCCAGATCAACTCTTCCATTGTTTCAGAAAAAGAACTTCGCTAAACAGCTGCTAAATCCATTTTCAAGTTTCAAGCACAGTAAGGTTAGATTTCAAGGTGGGCTGCCGTACTCTGACTCCTTTCTACCTATACCTACGAATATCCTATCAATGACATCAGTCAGGTTTATTTCACTTGAGCAACCTGAGCTGAAAGAACGGAGAGAGACTCCGTGAATGAATAGTGACAGAGGACAGCCGAGAAGAGCGAGGGGAAAAAGACCGCTGGTTAGCAAATGTATTTCCGGATCATGTGACTGACCCCGGGTATCGGCGGACGGCATAAAAAAATTGTATCAAATCATGAGTCAACCACTGCCTGTCGCTACTTCGCTACTTTCGGATCCTTCTTTATAAATGTCTATTATGCCTTTGGCGGCACCGAACATTAGCACTTGATCAAAACAAGGAAATTAAAATTTATAATCGGTCAGAATCGAACGCGCTTTGCAATTATCATTGAAGATAAACCTGGCTATAGTCGTGACACGCGGTCAGTGCGTGGGCGCCACCCTGGGCTGGCTATATAGTCAATCAATAGCGATGATCCATCGATGGGCTGGAAGATGATAATGGTAATAACTTAGTAATAAGTTTTGCATGCTCAGCATGTTCACGTTTTGGTAAACCACGCAATCGGTGCCATGCCTGTTGGCTCGATCGAGTCACATGACCGGATGAGAGTGCGCACACGTGGTGATCGTGTTGATCATTGATTCGCTGGCTAACGAGCAGGTTGACGTCTGCACTGCCCTCGGCCTCGCACTCGACCCCGGCTGGCCAGAGAGACAAACAGAATACATAAAAACTAACACATAATTTAATAAAGGAAGCGAGCAGTCCAACGTGCAAGAGGGCTAACACAGGCTACATAAGATTAACTAAGCACGATCACTGCCATGGCTCAGTTGCAGCTGCTCATGTCATTGTGCCTCGCATGTTGAGCTCGAGTCTAGCTATTCGCTGCCTATAATTACGTATCTATTGTCCCCAGCCCTGCAGTGCCCATTGACATAGTGGATGAGAAGGAAAGTTCAGGAGAGCTCCCTTTTAGCGTTGGTGGCGTAATCACGAGACTTCAAGGAATCAGCTGACTCTGAATTGGGACGTAGATACAGTAAAAAATAAAATGCGCACTTACAGCTGTACAGGGACGTTTTGTGATTGTCCCTTGTCCGCGTAATCGAAAAGGAAATCCTGGAGCTTTATTAGTTTTACCAAAACACAGCTGAAAGAAAGGCAAATGCTCTGCTGGCACTGATCACTACCTAAAACGAAAAATAAGCCGAACTAGGTCATTGCATCCAGCATTGCTCTCTATATCTCCACATACCTGGTACACACAGCACTCATCACATGTGAACGGCAGATGTTCCTATACACCTACTGCCTGACCGGTTCCTCAGACCCAGGTCCCACGATACATGTTCAGCAAAATAGTAAATTCCATGCCTCCTAAGTTCCTCCTACACATACACATATGTACATGTCATGCTACAGTTGACCTTGGAAAAGATAACCGCCCCTGTCCTGAGGAAGAGCTTCCCTGATATGAGGAGCTCAGTTCAGCTCGGTTTGACTATTCGCCCTCCTGCATGCAACCAGTTCCTGCATGCAACCAGTTCCTGCATGCAACAAGTTCCTGCATGCAACCCACAATGGTGCCGTTTATGTACTGGATTTCGAGCAGCTGCCGCGTGGCACATGCTGTATATTATTAAGGAGGGTCGTATGCACACTAAGACCGCAAACAGCAGAAACACGAAAAGACTACTCAGTAGGCGGATATTTGAGACGTTGACGTTTGTCCAATGCAACGTGGGATGCGTTGATGTCGTGAGCTTGCTCATGTTGCTCCTTCAGCTCACATGCCTGCACGATGCGCGATACCAGAGTCTTGCCTACGGCTATGCCCTGCATGTTTGTACAGTAGCGTGTTTATCAGTTTACGCACCCAATGCACCAGCACGCCATAGATCACATCCTTAAACATGTACCTGAACACCAGGACATTTATACACCGCAAAGGCTCCGGCTCCGCCAACTTGAACTCCGCAGTCCGACTGACCGGTCCCTGTAGCAGCAGTTATCTGATATCGCCGTGAATTCCCTACAACAGTTTTCTCTCGATACAGCTAGTTGTAGAAATTAATTACAATTATCTTGCAGAGACGGTTTGGCTACTAAGTCGTTCTTCACCAATTGCAAGGTCCAACGTCCCGGGCAGCTTATTTTACACTTCAATGGTCTCGTCTTGTGATTCAACGTTATCACTGTTCTTTTGAATCTGTCAAGTAGCCCTTTTGTTAAAGACCATCACAAGCGCCCCCGGACTACTGAGTTTGCCGGCGGAAATAGTTCTGTGTACCGGTCATCTACTAGCTGCACGCTCTGTCACCGCAAGATCGATCGGAAACGGGGTCATCAGGCAGTCACTGAATTGACAGCGGTCGACAAGCAGGTGGCGGTCGTATTAGTCTTGTTGTTCAACTCTGTCCTTTCATTGCGAAATGGACAGTTCGGACAGCGACTACGACTACTCGCTGTGCGATCAAGACGATCGGGAACGACGGCGTCGACGCTCTAAGCGTAAATTAGACCCAATCGGCGTGAGAGTGACATTAACTCCGGAACCAGCAGCAAGGAGGGAAAAACGAGCCGCTACTCTCACGCTACCGATGACCAGCTCCAAAGAGATGCTCACTCGAAAGCAAGAATGGCTTGAACGGCTCTGCTCCAATTTGCCCAAAGATCACTTGCGCCCGAGGAAACCCTCAGAGGATGGAGACTACATGTTCATGCGCCCGCAAACGGCAATGCAGATGACCGTAAACGCAGACGACGACTACATGGAGATGAATCCAAGTACGTTGTATGTAGTCAAACAGATGCAGCTGGGAGGTGAAATGCCTGCGTCCGGTCGCACCACACCTGCAAGGTATGCAAGCGTACCGAACGGTGTCTTCTTGCCTTCTTCACCTGGTCTTATCAACCTGCCGTCTGGTCTCAGTCGGTCACAGCCCAACTTGGGTCGTGTAATATCCATAGAACGAGAAACCTTCAGCCACACACGGTCTGTCACTGAAGGAGATTATATGGAGATGCAACCTTCATTTGGACGAGGCAACAAAGCACAGCACGCTATACCAGGAGGAAGCCGCACTCTACCTCGTTTATCAAAGACCGCGATCCTGAATTTGCCGGACGGGAACAGTAATCAGGGAGTTGGTCCGGACTCATATGAGAGCGAGAGCCCCTACATGAACATGGCCACGTTCCGTCACAGTGGATCTTCTGAAGAGCATCATTACGCCGACCTGCACGAACTGTTTCCTGTGACTAAAGCGTACACTTCTGGCAGTTCGTGCAGCTCCATATCCAGTGACGACGATAACACGCGTGATCGTGACTTGGAGGTGCACTCCGAGCCGGAAAGTTCCCGCCATAGAGTCGGTTCAAATCCACCCATTGCCTATTCAAGGATGCGGCGCAAAGCCTCTGATAGTGCGTTGAATCGCCTCGCCGTTAGCACACCTCCTCCGTTGACTCCACCCAAAGCCCTGAAACTGCTTGTCGGCGAGGGTAACGAGGACGAGTTTCTGCACAGCTCTGGCCAGAGGTCTCAGAGCATGCGCATCTATGTGGAGAGGAATTCTTCGTTTCGTCAGCGTGTGGCAGTCGCCGTTAAGCGTCTTGCCAGACCTTCGAATTCACCGACCAACCTGACACCAGGCGAGAACATCTTGGATAAATCGACAAGACGACGCCATACGACGTCTGACGCGTACACACACAGAACGAAGCTTACTGACGAAGCGCTGCTCGACCTGGCGCGGCGACATAGCAGTGTGGATGGCCAAGCAAAAAATAAACTGAAAAATAACTTCTCTGATCTCACGCCCGGCAAAGGGACAAGAGGATCGGTTGTAAATTCTTCTCCGAGGACGGGAGAAACGCCTCGTGAAGGAAGCGAGCCACCGTTGTCGACATCGCCATTTCCTTCAAGGTAAGTTTACACAGGTTATTCCTGCGAAGCAATCAAACCTTCAAAACGCCGGTGACAAGTGCAAATAGCGGGGCTCCTTAATTGCCTCAGCCTGCATTGCTCATTATTTTTAAAACAGGGACAATACAAGACACGGCTGTGTACCGCAGGCCATGGCTATTATAGTATATCTCGAAAAGGAGAAGACAGAACTAGTGGAGTTGACCAAAGCCGCGTACTGCACAGTTTACATGTAGGTATGCGTGTACTTGAATGTACCAAAATTAATGGTATACGTATGCTCCAATGCAGAGCCTCCTCTAGCTCTGCTATACTTGAACTTGAACACTGTATTGATCACGTGAACTCAGCACGGACAGTCAACTGGGCAGTGGGGCTCCCAAGTAGATAACAATAAGAAATGAAGCCCAGCTGAGCAATGAATGATCTACAGACTCTACACGTACATGTTCCTCCTTTGCGTGCATTTACTGTAAACGCGGAATATAGATGTTAAACCAAGATCACCAAACTTGAAAAACAAAACGTGACCGAAGCAGTCAGTCTGTACTTTGAATCGGAGGAAGCAGAGCAGGAAGAAAAGGGAGTGTAGCAAAGGGATTCTACCAGAGCAGTTTTGAGACGTGAACACCTAATGTTCTGTTGCTTTCTGCCCTGTTTTATTCTGCTAATAGCGGGCCTCCGCGTAAACCACGGCCGTACAAGGAATACCTTGGCCACAAAGAGACATTGGTAAGTGCACTAAGCTTGGCTCTGGCTCCATGGCATATGGTCCAGGCACTCTCACAGCTATTTATTTTTACTGCACGATCCACTGGATAGGTTAGGTGAATTTGAACAAACCACTACTTGTTACATGCGCTGGGATTTCAGCAATTTCTTGTTTTGCTGTGTGAGGAAGTGTACATTGTTGACTCTGTTGAGTGATTTTCATATATGGGAGGAAACTGTAAACAGCATGTATGTGGATGCATAATACATCTGTAGTGATCACCGTGTCTGGCTTTGGAGTTTTACTTAAGGTGGGTTTTGTCCTTCTTTTTTTCTTCCAGAAAGTGCTTTCAAAGACGACACTGGTCTAGCACAAGTACCCAGTAGTTGAGTGGCGAGCTCATCAATCTGTTACTAACTCTGACTTCTTTCCACTCATCTACTCTGAGTCTGTCGTTGACTATTCATAATCGCTTGATTGTAATTGCACTTTGACAATCCATTCAACTTAGTGCTGCACCGAAATACTAGTGCTGTGCTGAAGTTTTATGTGGATAGTTGAAAAGAGTTTTGTTTTAGAGTATTTTGGAACTACAAATCTTGTCTGTATTAGCATATTGCCTTTCCCTTTTCATGACGGACTCTTGTTGTCGGTTGAGTTGGAGTCTGAGATTGTCCACTTGAGCACATGGATCAATGAATGCGTTTCTCATGTTCATGGAAATTATGTTCTTTTGATCCACACAAACACAAGCACATGCAGTTTGTGAATGAGTCTGTTGTGCTCTGGGGAAACAACAGAGGAAAGAAGCACTTGGCCATCAACAGCCTTGTTGAGCTCTGAGAGTTGTCAAGGTATATAGCTAGCTCAACGCAGTTGCGATGTTGCTATGGCAAGGCCTGTGCATGAATTTAGATGATCCATAGGTTCTGCTGTAGTGACGTCACAACTACAGGTCAAGTCACAACAGAATTTATCAGAATGAGAGTGAGAGGAATCACTGACACCGGCGAGAACCCGTCAGGAAGGTGCGGGAGAAAAAAATAATCAACAGATTCAGGTGGAGCTCGAATTGACGACCGGTTGGAATAGATCTCCAGGGCTCTGTCCGCTAAATTACTGAGACCAACCTTTGATATTTCACCGGACCCTCTCCGGCTGCAACGAATCAAACTCAGGATGGCTGCCCAAACCAGGTACAAGTGCGAACGCTTTCTCAGCAGGACTAGAGTTGATTCTTTTCCTCCGCACCTTCCTCACCAGTTTTAGCCGGTGTCAGGGATTCCTCTCGCTCTCTCATGTTTAATCTTAATTCCTGGCGTTATCGCCCTTTCATAAGATTTCCTCGCCAATGATGATGCAGTTGACTGTATACTATACCAGCGCTACAGGTGGTGTGTCTCGGTCTATTAGGAGTTTTGCGGCTCAGAGTGAAGCCTCAAAAATAACCAGTCAGAGACGAATCAGTTGTATTGTGGTTAAGCATTGTGGTTCACGCTAGATTTCGTCCATTACTGTAATGTGCACGTGTACTGCAGTGAACTCGAGTGTTGCGGAACACACTCATGACGTTCCAGGATGCCAGATAGAGATATCACATTCTCTTCAGTTTCCCAGCCTATCAGTCCAACAGCTCAACTATATCAACTGGTCCGGTGGAAACGAACCTCCGGCACAAGCTAGCTAGACAATTGATTGACCTTTGCCCTGCGATTCCCATGACCACTGGCACCTGGCAATATACTAGTAACCGAACGGGGCTGACTCCGCGACCGCGCCCGATGCAGGGCGTGGTCGTTGTGGTACGAGTGGATCTACGTGGGCTTAACTTAGAGTGTAGACCGGAGCTGTCTCTTCCTCGATACCTTTCGGTCAGGGAAGTTTCGGATCAGACTAGCCAGACCAATATTCAATCGTAGTCTTTACAAAGACAGAAAATTGCCGAAGTGTGGCTTCTTCTGGTGACGTCTTGTTGTTTGCGAGCTGAAACATCTATTAGACATAATACCAATTACGGAAAGGCCGCTGAGATCAGATTGCATGGTTTCCGGATCTGTGGGCAGATACCAGTAGATACCGTGGTAATCGGCCTCATGACATTCCATGATGTATGGATTTTACAACGCAAGATGCACCCCAGCACTTTATATAGCAGCTGTGATTGCCGGGCCCTAGTATTGTACCAGCAAACGGGTCCGGGTGCAGCCCGGATGATTCGGGCGCGCTTCACACCCTACTAGCTATGGAGTGCGCCTAGGCGATCGTCAGGTAACCGCAATGGACTCGAAAACTAACAGGCACTCATTGCCTTCAAGTTTCATTTTGCGCTGATTCAAGTTATCGCTACATGTAGAGCACTGTCTGGATACTGGCATGAGCAAACGGCACCACCTCGCCTGGCACAACAAACTTTTCCTAGCCGGGTATCCAGCCACGGCTGTCGGAGCATGCAGCACATACGTATACATGTACGGTCGAGTCATCGTCACCAGCCCTTCCCCGATCACCTATTCCGAACTCGTTCTAACACAGTTTGTGACTGCTTTTTCACTCAGCAACGATCAACGGTAGTCTTACACATGTATGTCTACCATTCTTCAATAGAATTAATCAACCGGGAAATGTAACAGACGCATTAAAGCCCTGCAGCAAGCACACTAAACGTGGCTTGGCTGACTTTCAACAGTTCTTGAAACGTTTGATTAATTGCACTTTCCGTCAGCTAAACCACTGTCCCAACTTGCTGGCCTCTACAATCTATCTTTCGTCCTCAACTTAGAAGTATCACACTAGTTGACTTTCGTGTATGATCTTAAGTGTGCTTTGCTTATACAAAGCAACAGTGTTGCTTTCCGGCTCAGGCTTCAAAATAAAGAATGCCGGAATAATGAGAATAATGAGCATTCAATGAGAAATTGTCGGTCTGGGTATGTCATACTACATGGTTCTAAGTAGCCTATTTGAGGAACGCTCGTACTGCATAAATTATTATCACGGTTTTGAAAATTCATGTTGCGCTCATTCTTCTCCCCGCTGGTAATATCACCAGAGTCGATTCGTCAGAAGTTAACGGCGTTTACAGTTTCTGCAGCCAAGCGTTATTGTTCTAAGTCAGCGTTTCGGGAAGTCGATAGCCCGATAACGCATTCTGGCTGTTATTACTAACTGATCGATGAACGCCAGAAAGGCAGAAAATATGGCGGTTGAAATTTGAAAACTCCAAATTTTGCTAAGCTCTTACGCTGAACTTTGCCTTTGGTCTGCTGCAACTTGGTATGTGGGCATCTTACATAACCTTTTAAGGGGCACTATACCCCTCAGCTTATCTTCGTAGCTACTCTGTTCTTGCATTACTTGTGTCTAGTCACTGAAAGAACTTTCACCAAGCCTGTGTAAATCTGAAAACTGGATGATGATATCCCCTCATATTCCCTCATATGACTGAGTTATGGTAAAAAGAAAACTGATGGCGGACAAAAACTTTAACTTGCTACTGTGGCTTTGTTTTACATTATACAGGCATAGAATTTGGCTGTTGACTTTACAAAGGATGCTACAGAAAATGGTGCATCACTTTTGTTCAAATCCATTCTAAACTTGCAAAATAATCCGCTGTAAGAAATTGTCGTTTATGGCCCATAGCTACCAAGTGTGTAATCATTGAGAATAACTTCAGAAGGAGAAAGAATTTTCATTATCTGCAGCTCAATTTTTAGGCCTGTAGTTCAGGACCTTGTAAAGAAAATTTACAGTCTTTCCTGTGAAAAACAACTGAGCCATGAGGAGTTGAAGTTGGAGAAATTGTTTCGAGAAAATAGTGTTTGAAATTCCCGCTCTTGGAGCCCCCGGCTTCAGGTCCTTGAGCACCACCCTCAATTTATCTGTCTTGCAGAAAGATACGCAGTAAATTTATACATCTGGGAGGAACTCCAAGGCATTCCAGGTCAGTTTCAGCAAACGTCAAAAAAAGTGGTGAGTCATCCTTGGTGAGGGGTCTAGCAATGTGGCCTCACATCGTAAAATCGTCAAGTTCTGCCTAGACAAAAGCCCTGCTCAGAAGGCAAGTTGCCTGATTTCACAAGTTCATTGGGTAGTTTACTGCCATAGGCAGGTTTATGCATATACATGTACATCTATTGTAAGTATGGCGTCAGAATGGTGGAAGGCTACAAAAGGCTGTGTGCAGGCATACTGCAGATTAATCGGACATGCAAGAAAAGCAACGGCCAGGCAATACTTTGAACTTCTGAGTCCTGACCACGTCACCTGTTGGAGACGATTTGAGGGAAAAGTTTCTTGCCAATAACTCAAAAATGTTTTACTAGTCTTTTAGAGAAGTCACTCTAGGACATACATGTAATTCCAAAAGTACAATCACTGACTCCAGATTAACTCATTCACATACACACGACGCTCAAAATATTCCACCAACTACATGAAAATCTACACATTAATTTGGCACCTCAACATAAAATTGTAACATAGTCATATAAAATGAGAGTTTCCTTGACGTTGTACTCATTTACCTGAAGAAGACCTCGGCAAAGAGATTGAAACATCGTATCAAACATTTTGTTGCTTTTGTCTGGAGTCAGCAATTGTACCCTTGGAACTCAAAAATGGTTGCAACAGCCCATTTGAGGGAGAAACTTAAATGTTTTCATGGTGCCGGGCTGGTCAAGGTCACGTGTGCTCAGGTTCTGTGTGTTTGTGTGCCTGTGGATGCGCGCGCGTGTGTATGTGCGTGCGTGCGTGCGTGCATGTGTGTGTTAGTGTGTTATGTATTTGCGTGAGTGTGCCACACGGTGGTTTGTGTGTGCGTCTTCCAGTTACATCCATATGCGTGTGCTGCCATGAACACACCATGCATGCGGTATTGGCCTGCGGCTACCGTGCTCTACCAGAGCAAAGTGTGCTGTAGCTGCAGCTGCGTAGGTTGACCCCTAAGTTCCCTAACAGCGACGGCTGTTCATGATGAGAACGAAGATAGGACTTGAGAGATCCTGACTGGATAGTCGTAACATAAAGAGGATTTCCCAGCACACCAGTCAAAAGAAACTTTTTTCATGAGACGTTTCGACAGAAGTGCCTCTGGCTTCATCAATTATAAGAAAGACAAAGGAGTACTGAAGGTTCGCTGTTCATGCTGTTGCCGGCGATCGCCTCCCAGCAAACTCTATTGCGCATGCTGCTAGCGCACGCGGTTTCGCTAGCCTCGAACCCAGGCTCTTCTCGTGCTTTACGACTTGTCGCACGTCGGGCAGCACTCAGCGAACCGGAAAAGACCTGGGTTCGAGGCTAGCGGTTTCGCATGCGTTGACGTCGTTGCTTGTGCTGTACATGTACATCGTTTTCGGCCTGGCCCGAGTACCTATTGCGTAGTAGACCTACCTATACCTTGATCATGATCTACATCGCCTGCTTGGCGCATAGTGCGGGTTGGAAAGGCGCGAGTGTTTTCCCGATGACTTCCGGAAAACGCCACAAAATTCAACCACCAGTCAATCAGCAGCCAGCAGCAACGACAAAGCTTTAAAGCCTTCGTGCGCGTGCTATTGTGATTTATGCTGCAGACTGAGTGTGTAACACACTACCGAACGCACATGCAGAAGCAGAACTGATTCATGTCCGGCATTTTTGCACTTATACGGCTGAAGTGTTACACTTAGCAAGAAGTGGTAACTTTTGTTGGTAGAGCTAGTATAGCGCGATTTGAGTCCTTTGTCTTGGGCGTTCGATTGCCCAAAGGCTGATCTTTGCCTTGATAAACTTTGTCGCTCAGCGCCGACTTACAAGATGTGAGCAGGGAGACGGCGATGGCGTCTGAGAGTGACTCGAAGGATTATGACTACTTGCTGAAGCTCGTCACGCTAGGCGAGAGTGGTGTTGGAAAGACCTGCTTTCTGGTGCGCTTCTCCGATGGCGTTTTTCACGAGGCGTTCAGCACGACAATTGGCATCGATTTCAGGCAAAAGAGAGTAAGTGACAAGTGCTGTGATCTGCCATGGGGTTAGTCGGTGAGCAGCTGATCTGCTGCTCTGTAAACCCAAACCACGTGTCTTGAGTTAGAAATCAATGGTCACGGCGTAACTCTGTGAGTGCTCAATCAACTAGTATACCTGTACTCCTATCCTAGTCATTCGGTGGTGTAGGCCTACACCGTAACAGTCAACAGTTATGGATGACTCGCAATGGTAGACTAGCATTTCGTGCTTATGCCTGGCCTACCTAGTATCTACGGCGTGTTCCACGTTCGAACGTTCGTGCATTGCGTGCTGCACGTAAAAAGCCTCGCACGTGCCAAGAAGCACATGCGCAAAAGGCGACAGAAGAAATTATTCACTGTTGATAACTACTATGGTCCGCTCCGAAATTATAGACCTCTATTGGCTATGGCAACATATAAGAAATCAATGTAACCTAGTCTTCTATAATTTCGGAACAGACTATAGTATTCTATAATCTATTCATCTTAGTCCATTCACAAAACCTGGTTCTGTGAAAAAAGATTCGTTATTAGTTTGGCCATATATTCTAAAAATATTTGATACACGACTGGCGGGATTTATTTCAAGTTGAGGGATCATTGACTTATCTATTGTGAAATTACCAAAACTGGGGCAAAACTATAATTGATTTAGCGGGCCAGGCACATACACGTCTTGTATACATGTACGTGTGCGATTGTACAGGTTGTACTAAAGGGATCGGGTTTAGTGGATGGACTATAGTGTTGCACATGAGTTGTCTCAGATTTCCCTTGTGATTTGACCTGCATACATCATGACATTCTGTCAGTGGTGGGTTCTGCTATAGGGATGTCACAACTGAATCAAGCCAACTTAAATTATTTGAACTTCTGAGACTAATGCAATGCAGCCTGTACTGATTGAGCAATTGCAAGGCAAACCTAGGTGTCAGACCATGAAATAGAGATGCCAGCATTGCAAAAAGATGCAACACACAGAACTGCCAGAGCAATTGACATGTTTGCCTGAAAATACCCCTTGTGACTTTGATTTTTTTTTGTCACTCTGTGGCCAGCTGCATCTGGTTTGTCACAATCAACTGCCTGAGTCTGAGTCTGATATATAAGGTGCATGGACAGTGGAACTGACATTTCTAGTCATTATGGCCACATGGCTGGGCTGGGCTTATCTAGTGCGAAGCTCATATGTGTGCCCTCAGCATAGCCACGGGTGCAGCTCGTGACATTTGGGAGAACATCATGGCTAATGACTAGCGTTGAATGTGAGTGCTCTATTACGTGCACAGTGGGGGCTCGAGTATGATAAGTCGTCTGAAGGTTTTTTCAATACCTTGACTGGACTTGTTCGATTGTTGAACACCCGCAGTCTATAACATCATTCTTCTTGTACAAATTGTAAATATTATACATAAGCTATTACATTCCTAAATGGCTTCAGGTGCTTGTGTTCCTTTTCGTTTGTGTGTGGGGGTATGTACACTTGGACCTCCTAACAATCGGCCACATCAAAGCTTCAAACTGAAAGCCCAAACGTGTATTTTGTATAGAACTCCGGGTGTCTGGAAGCCCAGCCTCCATTTTCATTTCGGCTTCAAAAAATGGGGGAGGGGGTTGAGCAACCTTCCATTAAAATTCTTCCCAGGGGAAGACTCTGCCTGGACCTCTGCTTTACTCATCTGGAAACCTCTCCAAAAAGGGTACTTTGCAAGCTAGTGGGACAAGTCTTGGTAAATCTAAGCTGTTTCTAATCATTTCA
>JAOWAW010109424.1:0-7500 GCA_028565695.1 Nicola tetela
GATGATGATGATGATGATGATGATGATGATGATGATGAAGAAGAAGAATAGCCCACCTCCTCTAAATAACATGAACAAGCAATGGGGTAGACCTTATCCAACAAATTGAAGAAACAGCAAAATCTAAAACAGCTACAACTAAAAACAAATCTAATACAATAACTAATCAATAATGTTGATCGTACAAGAAATTACTTTGGACACGTGACTCTTGATTTAGCCTTTACAGTGGACAGAAATAAAATTTGTCCAAAGTGGGTATTGAGATAGCTAATTTATCCCTTAAAGCCATGGAATTTTGTTAGTGTTGGAGACATACAAGCTGGATGATTTTCTGTTGCAAGATCTGTAAAGCTGGAAGACCTGGTGTGCAGAGGAATTCAATGATTAAGTCTATTAATCTCCCTAAAATCACATTTTTATGCTGTGCAAGTTGCAGACTTATGCATATAGGGATGATGCAGTCACCAATATCTGTAGCACAGTATGCTCATGTAAAAACGTCTAAAGAATTCTCTCATAGCAATGGTAACACAGTACGATTTGCTGGCAATGCTGATCAAGCATTAAATAGGGTTGGGGTATGTTCCTGGAAATACTATCAATGCTTGGTTGCAATATGATCATGTGTGGCTTTGTCAGTGTCAGCATTGGTATCCTCATCATTAATAGCTGTAGATTTGCTCATTGCTGCACACAAAGGATCATTTGTTCTGCAATCACTGTGCTCCTGGATCTGGAGTAGCATCCACGGTGTTATCACTTAAACCATTGTTTAAGCTTGCTGACTGCAAGTGATAGCGAGACAGGATGTCCTGGTGTTTGGCTTGTGCTGTCTTGTCACGCTCTTGTTCCTCCTGAATGGCCTCCTGTTCTACTGACAATTGTGTGGTTTGCTGAATCTCCTGGGATTCTCCTGGAAGGCTTTCATAATGAGGCACCTCCTCAGCTGCACTTGATTTAGGCAGATGTTCACACAGGAATCCTGCTGATCTCTCAACTGCTTCTTCACTTAATTGCTCTTCCGGACCTTCCAAAGTGTCTTTTTTGCATTGATATCTTTGCAGACCTTCACCGTCATCTGATATAAGCGATTGGCTGTGCATCTCAGAGCCTCCTATTGGACTTATATCCCTTATGGCATCATAGGAATTACTCTTGAGCTTGGTTGTGGCTGAAAAATTACCTGTTTCATCCTGAAAATGGCAAAGTAAGGCTAACATTTTAGTTCTTTTGCATAAAATTGGTTGGCAATTTTTGCTTTCAGTGTTTTTCTCTGTGCTTACAAGTGCATGCCTATGCACCTTTCTGAATGTGTACAGCATGCATCAATGAGTTATATCTTTTAAACATCATTGGAAATGAGGCACTCACCACAATTTTCCTCTCCCTGTTTGCTCCTAGGCCTTCCCCTGACAATGAAGAGTTGTGTCCAGTTTGGGGCAGCTCACTTATAGTCAACACAGATCCAGTGGAAAGCCGAGTATCTACTGTATGGGTAGACATTTCATCTGCAGGCCTAAGGTAGCCATCATCACGTTCAAGCGGGACACTGCTGTATGATACCAGTGAAACTGAGCTCCCATACCTCAGACAGCTGGCAGTGTCCACTGAAAGATGACTTCCACTGGCAAAGTTCACAGAGAGATGTCTTGGACTTGAAGAGTTGACAGACAGTTGTCTTCCATGGGTATAGCTGACAGAAAGATGTCTTCCACGGGTGGAGTCGACAGAAAGATGTCTTCCACTGGCAGAGTTTACTGACAAATGTCTAGCACTGCTAGAGTCCATGGAAAGATGTCTTCCTCTGGTTGAGTCACCAGTTAGATGCCTTCCCTGAAGAAGACAAAGAAAAGTAAGCTCAAACACCTCAAAAGAACTTTGCGGCAAACCAAACATTTTTTTAACTTTCATCCTTAGTGGAGAAAATGAGTTAAATCATAGAGATGTTGGTATTCTTCAAATGGTACTGGTGCTGATGCTCACTTGATCAACTATGGCATAGTCCCTTGTTTGTATAATCTCATCAAGCTCTTCTGTGAGCTTCCTGAATGGTGGCCGGTTCCTTGGGTTTCGAGCCCAGCAACGAGACATCACAAGATACCTTCCGCATTTTGAAAGCAAAGAAGAAAACAAAAACAAATTGTAAGCAATTGCTTCAGATGAAAGGAACTCAAAGATTTTTCCCAGCAGCATCATGTTCTAAAACTGGATTCATTCCAATACCTTTCATATTCATGGTAAGATGTCAAGAAATGGTTCCAATCAAAGTATGAATTTATATTTGAGATAACTACTGATGGCAGTGGTGCCTTTTACCAACTGCCAACATGGCTCAAGTCAGTTTTTCAGCTTAGAGAGAGATCATAAAAAAGGTCTAAAGAGCTAAACAATTAAACATCATAATATCTGCTGATTTGAACTGTTAATTAATACATACACTTTTATTGGACAGTTGTCGGGTCGGCTTAGACGATTCTCTGGACTTTCAATCAGGTAGTTGAACACTTCGTTATTGCCCAATGTTGGATAGGGCAGGGCGCCTGCTCAACAGTGCAACAGGTTTGTGTGAAATAATGTACATATACAATATTGATAAAGAGGAAAAAAACTTGCAAGGAATGAGCCCATGTTGCACACCTCTATATCAATGGCTTCTTTGTTGTATTCAGGTCAGCTTATTTCAAGAGCCATGATCATGATAAAGACACAATCTAGTATCATGAGCAGGGCTTACAAATGTCAATTGCCTGGCCACGTCAAATGAAGCTAAGTATCACTTTGGTGGTTAGTTGATGGTCTGTACAGGACAATTTGGTGAGCAGAAGATACATGGATCTCTGGCAGTCTGATGGTCTCCTTGGGGGCCATGCAGCCAAAAACTCACGACTGTCCAATGAGAAGAAGGCATCCTGGCATTTGCTCAATGACAGAGTAACAAAACGTGCTTCCAGTTTGGCAAAGAAACCATTGCTTTGTAGCCCATTAAATTTGATGAGCAGTGCTTACAAATATTTGGAGCCCCGATGAGTATGGGACAGTTGAGGATGTTTCACCTATGTTTTGTTTTAGCATAAATATTGTTTAGCAACAACACTGTTTTGTGTTACAAAATCAGCATGCAATAATTGGACTGCAAATTCAGCACTCTGCTAGTGTGGAGGCAACATATATATTGCCTTTGCGGTTCAACTCATGGTGCTGTTTGGCAAATAAAAGTGAAATCCTATTCAGGCTAATGTAAATCAAGCCAAGCGCCAGCTTCATAACTTGAACTTGTGACAAACATACAATGGGGCAAAAATATCATGCTCACCGTATGACATAATCTCCCACAGCAGCACACCGAATGACCAACTAAAGGGTAAAAAAATGTAAAAAGGTCAATTAAACTGGGGTCAAAACGATTGGTCAAGCCAGATCAAGTGTGTAAGTCCAAGATATCATTTGAAAGCAATTATATCAGCGAGACAGAGGGAGACACTCTAGCTGCCTCACTACATAGACCATAAGAATGAAAAAATGTGTCTGTCACATGACATGATCTTACATGTCACTCTGTAAAGAATGATTTTCACCATTTAGTACTTCAACAGCAACCCAACGTAGAGGTAACTCATCCTACAGCCAAACAAAGTGAACAAGAAGAGAACAAAAACTGATCAAGTCCTTATGCAATCATGTGACAAACACTTTACAGTTAGAAGAACAGCTTCAAAATTTGGTAGGAATACTGGTTTTAGTGTGGTTTCCAGCATTGATAAATTTGGGGGTTCACCCACTTTATTTTGAAACTTTTCCTGAGCCAAGTTGCTCAAACCCTGTTTGCTGGTTTCCTGAATATGCATACAGGCTCAAACAGATCTGCGAAAACCCCCAGTCACTGTATGTATAGTAAGTCACTGTGTAGAAAATGAGGCAAAAAAGTGTTAAACTGCCAGTTTAACAGACCTAATTGCGGCACCACAGGTATTGACACTGGCAGATGTCGAAAGACCTTTCTGGCCAGGAGAATCATTAGCAAATCATTTTCTGTTTCCACTGGCTGCAGTGCAAAGTGGTCTTAAACCTGTGCAGACCCAGCATCTAGCTGAATGAAAATCACGATCTTAACCACTTGATCAATCTGCCAGGGAAAAGGATTGGTTTACTGGAAGATGCATTGGACCAGAGGTATACCTTCTTTAATTCTGCTCTTGTTATACTTTTGCTATTTTTTCCCCAAGCTCAAATCCTTCCATTGAGGGTGAAGTTAATTGTTTTGTGTCAATATCATTAGTGGTAACTTGGCACATAAGCATACTGCTTCAGATGGGTTTTCATTCTCACATCATCAAGTTGTGGATATGTCGTGTCACTGTAGACATCCCTTGCCAGTCCAAAGTCAGAAATTTTCACCGTCAGTTCATCTTCAGCAACCAAAATGTTGCGAGCTGCCAAATCCCGGTGAATCACCTGAACAGAACCATCACCAGCAATTGTGCAGATAAATATAGAAGCTCAAATTAAATAGACATACACTGGCAGGTAATTTTGAAACAGCAGCTGCACGCAAACCTTGTAATTCTTGTTTGTTAACATAAGAAAAATGAGTGGATATCACAATTGCACGAAAGAGCAGCTAAACCCAGAATTGTCAGTTCTGAAAGCCAGTCTTGTTGGTATTATTGTCTAACCTTCTGTTGGCTGAGATAGGCCATGCCCTCTGCCACTTGCCAACCGTAGCTGACTAGTGTTTCAAGCGGAATGCTGCATGTTATTGTTTGCCCATTGTTGTCTGTTGCTATAGTGACACGTTTCTGCAAGAGAAACCTCTTCAGATCATGATTTTTGATGAATTCCATGACAATACACACTGCACCTGAAGAGGGTGATGGTGAAAACATAAAAGAACCCATAGTGTTAAGAAACACCCTTCTCAGTGATGCCACACAAAAGTTAGTGATGGCTCTTTACATGAGTAGTATATGCAGAGAGTAAGACTGTGGAATCCATCAGCCTTCTGTTCGAGAAGCATGGCATTTGCTGAAAGCTCAGAGCACTTCAGTCAGATATGCATGTAACACAAACACAAGAAGCAAACCTCTAACCTTGCCACCGACACACTCCATAGGTGAACACCACTTTTGGGGAGTCCCTTGCCTGCAGAAGTGCATCGAGCTCCTTCCGTATCGCTTCCTCAGGAAATTCCATTCCTGTTTGTGTTGCTATGGAATCAATAAAAGGAAGTTGGTAGATGGGAGTTCAGAGTTACAGACAGGTTCACACACCAAAATTAAACTATTCCTTAGCATGAAAATATTCTTCAGGATTCAGGCCTTCTTTCCATACAAGTCAAGCAATGTGAGTGAAAAACTTGGATCCCAGTTCTGGGCTGGTTTTCATTTGTTATGAAAGTGGAGGCTCATTTGTTTGGTGCACAATCAATTTCCACTGACCTGTAGCTCACTAAAGGGAGTGCAAACAGCAGAGGAAGGTGCATTCCTGTTTCGAACAATTTCAGTAGTTTCACTTGAAAAGGGAGCAGGTGATTGTTTACTCACACTTTGGCACTTTGATGGCAACATTCAGAGCAGTAGTGATTAGAGTTGGCTTGTTGTGCCTCAGCAAGACCTGCTCAACTTCCCCGCACTTCTTCAGCCTTCCATGTCTTATTTCACTGAATTGCCCTTTTCCAAACACTTCTCCGACTTCTAACAGGCTGGGATTGATCACCCAACAGTCAACTCCATCAACAACCCAATCCTTGATGATCAACAGATAAAAAGTTGCCCACATGGTTGTTAGAATTTTCAAAATACTTTTACACGTCAACATTCAGACAAGAGAAAGGAAACATCTCATAACCAGAAGAATAGAATGGTGCACAAGTAAATCTAAATGCTCGGGATCATGTTCTTTCACTTGTAGGAAAAGAAAGAACGGAATGAAAAAAAGACTAACCAGTTTTGGACTGAGTGCATTTGGTTGTACACGGCACTTCCTCCATGCTATAAGTGCAATGATCACAAGGATGAGCATGACAATGAGTCCAATAGTGATACCAATAACCACAGAGATGTGGCCAGTGGATCCCCTTCCAGCCGACTCTGGTGTAGTGGTGTTCAGTACAGTTTGTGGCAACCCTGTGAGCAGGTTGGTGAAGTGTAAACATGCATGGTCAGTATCTTAAGGAGACTATGAAGAACCATCAGCCATTACCATCAAGAGATTTGAAGATACTAGCCACCTTTATTCCATGTCAATGAATACAAATGAAGTATTGGATGAGATACGAGGTGACGTGATATTACAACATGCAAAATATAAAATCAAAAATGTTTTGACGTCTCACAAAGCTATCAGTTCGTTGCAGTTAGCTTGCCCATAGTGTACTTTCATCAGTCACAAGGCCAGGAATTTGCTCTTAAGCCGGGTAGTGTAGTTTCAGTACTTGTTAGGCATTGCAATATGGATGGTAGAGCATGCAGATAATGATGCTGGCTAGGATGCAAGTGATGAAGCTTAGAGTGAACTGGTGGGGGTGCAGAATGTTACAGCGTGTATTTACATACATGTAATGCCGTCTCGCTTTGTGTCTTAACAAAAAAAGTTTTACTTGTTAAAGATGTGATAAAATCATCAAGATAGTCCTTATCTCCCATTCAAAACATTTTTGGGAGAAGCATTTGAACCTAATTGAGAGCATCTGATGCTTGATTATGGCAATAAAATGTGCGTTCTATACTGCGGAAGGGTGTTGGGAATACCATGATGTCCCATGTGTTGAGTTAAAAATGACGTTTGAGTGGTTCCTTTTTCGATGGTCATTAGTTGGGCTTGGCTATGAAAACCCCACCCACATAGTAATGAAGGAAAGGCTCTACAACATTTATGGAGCCCTCAAACTTATTAACTAAAAAACCCCGTAGATCTTTACAATTGACCAGTACCTATAGACATGTTTTTCAATTGCAAATAACCCTAGGATCCAACAATAAAGTAGCCTATTAAACACATTCATTTCAATTGGAAACTTTGAGAAAGAGAACATATTTTACACACAAGGAAAACCAAGAAGCCAAAACAAGTGATGCAGGCCCATGGAACCCTCATAGGCCCTTCCAATGTATTGTAGCTGAGACCAAGGAGAAAATGTTGGACCATGGACAAGGAATATCAATGCTAGTATGGCGAGTATGTGAAAAATGAATGCAGGACATATAGGCGTGCATTGTACCTCTGCAATGTCTTGATCCAAGTAAGTCTGGCACCCAAGGGCGGAAAAGGCAGTATGCTGTACTACCTTGTATGTTATTGTGCACATACCATGTTTTCAAAGAAGAAAGCATCACCGTTTGTCCAAACGGAGACTAGGGACTCTGCAGAGTACTCTCTACGAACTATGAGTACCTGCTGGGGGGGGGGGGGGGATCCGGGGCCCCAGAACATGATTAAACACACACTGACACCCGTTTGTGTGTGTAGAAACTCTCTCCATACAGTCCCTAGGCCTGACTT
>JAOWAW010109424.1:10000-39509 GCA_028565695.1 Nicola tetela
CACCAGTCCCGAGAAACACCTTTCCTGGGGCAATCATATTTGCTCATACATGAAGCATTTACATTAGATCTCACCTTGTATTGAAGCAGCCATAGAAATACATTGTTACATTGTATTTAGTCTAACACTTGGTAACATGCACTTTCCCCACATAAAACAATAGTATAAATATTCTAGTCTTTTGTACTCTCTTGTTTTCTGACTCAAGAAGCAAGAGGTATTATCAGAGAAAACGTTTCTTGTGACTGGTGTGCTGGGAATTGGTTTTCTTAGCAAAAGAGATTCTGTGTAATTAACATAGCAGTGGTGTGCGCCTTACCAACCACCTGTAGTTTAATCTCCACTGTGCTACTTTCTCCAAGCTCAGAATTCGTGAGTGTGCAAACGTAGATACCACTGTCAATGTGTCCAAGATGTGGGATGTGAAATGTTGAGGTGTTGTTCGTGGAGCGAACAAGAACCTCTGAATTTCGTGATGCACAACCACGCTTGGACCATGTAAAACTCAGTGGTGGATCACCACGGCCAGACTCCGCACAATGCAGTGTTCCTTTTACACCAGTCACACCGGTGACATTTCTGGGATCAGCAACCGCCCTTGGTGGTTCTGGAAGAAAATATTTAGCCAACAGAGCCATTACTAAGATACACTCTAAAAATGGAAACCCTCGGATGATTTTAATCACTAAATTCTATATACATACCTAAGAACTTGAGATATTCACTGGCAGTGCTGACTGATTGTTGAAGATCGACAATTTGATCGTTGCTCACAATACACTCATACAGGCCACTGTCTGAGTGTGCTGGCTGCCTAAGAAGCAGTATTCTGTTTCCTGGTCTTAGTTTGATATCATTGCTCCCTAGGACTTCTTTTCCATCTTTCCTCCATGTGAAGTTCAAAGGAGGATCTCCGGCCGCAAAGCATTCTAACTTGACCGCCTGTTCAGTGCTGATTGGTTTAGCTGTTTCAACATTGGTGACTATTGATGCTGTAGGAGGCACTGCAGGCAGTAATTTGAAACAAAAAAACAGCTTGGCAAGCTACCATCACAAGCAACCCAAGAGAAAATTGCCATTCTAATATACTCTAGTTAATAAAACAAAACAGTTAAGATTAAATTTCAATCATCATCAATAACTATTTATTTCAATTGGGTATTGGCTGAATGCAATCCACAGTGATAGCTAAAAACTAACACTGAAAAGTGCGATGATCGTGAAGTCACTTGACACACAGTCAGACAAGCATGAAGTCCACAGCTCCAAGTACAAGCTATAACACTTCAGTGGAAGATGCTAATGACAGCTTGTGTTTCATTAATCTACCATTGTCTCTACATGGTCATGAAGAACGTGACAGACTGTGAGAAAGAAATATCAGAGGAAATGCAAAAGAAAGACAGATTATTATTATTATTATTGTTGCTTATACTTTGCACTTTTGTAAGGCGACCGGTGTCTTGTGCCACTTGCTTGTCTGGTTCCACAATCATCTTGTTGCTCACTTGACATTGGTAACTACCGACATCATTGGCTTCAGCTGCTTGGATAATAAGTTTGCTTTTCGTTTCTGACGAATGATTCTGGATGGTCTTTTCATTGAGCATAGATCCAATCTTGAACCATGTGATCTCTAAGGGCAAATCTCCACCAGCTGTACAGGTGAAGACAACCAATGATCCATTCACAACTACTAGCTCATCCGGCTCAACATTTGCTCTTGGTGGAACTGTTAGGAAGAAAACAAACCAAATGGCTCAAGCAAAGCTGCACACAAGACAAAAGCATAGGTTTTAGTACACCCATGAGGTCTTACAAATAATTCCAACTCTCATGGTCTTACAAATAATTTCGAAGGAATGATAAATCCAAGCAGCTGGAACTGTGAAACATTCTTGTTTTGTCTGCAGTTATGAGCAGTTTATAATAATTTAAAGAAATTCCATAGTTTCCCAAGCCTGAGCTCTTGGGCAACTGCTGCATTCAAATCCTAGCCTAGCTGGCAATTTAAGGAACACCCTATGCTGATCCTGGTAACGAGATGGCTAACCAGTTGAAAAGAAACAAGCAAATCTGCTCAATTCACAGCAATTGAGCAATGCAAAGCCTACCTTGTACAAACATATATGCATATGCCCTTGATGTACTCTGAAGATGATCGACTAGTTCAGGACTTCTCACAACACAAGTAATTTGAGATTTGTGATAAATGGCCTTTGAGACATTTGTTAGTGTCAGGCTACTAGAGCGACTCCCTGTCCTTGACACCGTAGTCATTGAAGCCACACCATTCCATGAAAACTCCAACGGAAGGTCGCCAGTGGCAGTGCACGTGAACTTTGCTTCACCTCCTTCAGCAACTGTCAGGTTGTTGTCATTGATGAAGGCCCTTGGTGGAGCTGCAATGAAAATTGTTAAGGTTATTTACGCTAACTCACAGTTAGTAACAATTAATAGAGTATAAACACATAATAAACATGTCATATGAAGTACATTTTCCTGAACTTATTTCAATATTCTCACCCCACCCAGCAACTTTATAGAGCTGAGCAGGTTAAGATCTCCATGCTTTATTGAGCAAATTTCCACTAGCATGACTACACCTCCACACAGTCAACATAAAGAGCTTCATTTCAGGGAAATGATTTATTGGAATATTGGGTAGACTGCTTTTTGTTGTGAACTGGTGTGTTGCCTGCAAACCATGGACTAAGAACCAACCTTGAACATACAAAGATGGTAGCCCAGTACTGCTTTTATGTGCCTGCGAGACTATTTCATTGTTGGTCACTGTGCACCGATAAGCTCCACTGTCCAAGTAAGTTGCGTTAACAATTGTCAACACAGTAGATGTGTTTGTTGATGAAAGAAAGTAACGATTGCTTGCACTGTGATTTTCATCCAGAATTGGACTATGTTGGGGTGTTTGCCATGCAAACTTGAGAGGTTGATCCCCACTGGCATTACAGCTCAGTTTAGCAATTGCACCAACAACAATCATGTCATTTGAAACCATAAACAGCAATGGGGGGTCTGAAGCAAAATGAAAGAAAAAACAAGAGCAATGACTAGTATATTCTATCTCCGCAAGTTCAGACATAACCCAACCCTAATGAACCTACAAATTTAAGACAAACTTTAACAATTTTTGCCTGGGAAAGAGCAGCAAGATGAACAGTTGCAAGGAGAAATAGGAAAAAAGTGATATCATTACAACAAAAGTCTACTTCAGCTTTGCGCACGACTTAACAAAAACATTGCCAGTTCTGTACTTTCAAAATACAACAGATACAGTAAGATATGAGAACATAACTTTAAGAAGATGGGAGGAAGTCTGAGTCTTAAGTATTAATATTGGAGCACCTAAAAGAGCAAAAAACAGCTATATCTGTAAACAAATCATTTTCTCTTTTTACCAGCTTTTCTCTTTCTCTTTCTCTCCTAAAGAGAAAATGATTTGTTTATGATTCTCCCAGCAAGATTTCTCTTTCGAAGTTATTATATTAAAATCCTGGGCCTAGCTCAGGTTGTTGTGTGGGTAGGCTACAACATCGTAGTCCCTCTGTAGCGTCTTGTGCACAGGATATCAGATTGTGTCGACAGAAAGTCAAAAAGCACGCCATGAAGCCACCTGTTTTTGAGCTGGCAGATTGGTCGAGCAGTTAAGATCGTGATTTTCATACTAGGCACTGGGTCACTGCAGGTTCGAGTCTGCTGTGTGCAGTAACCAGTAAAAAAGAGAAAATGATTTGTTTATGATTCTCCCATCAAGATTTCTCTTTCAAAGCTATATCTGTAGTTTCTGTGTCAGTGCAATTAAACGCTGCTGGAGAAAACGTGCCTTTCCTGCTCTGTTAGTTCAGTATAATGAACATGCAATACTCACTTTGAACCGCAAGACTTCCAATGCCAAAAGCACTTTTCTTCTCCGGTGCCACTATCTCATTATTTGTGACATTGCACACATAAACACCAACATCCTCCTTGCTGGCATTAAGTACTTTGAGCACACTGTGGTTATCTGTTGCTATCAATTTGTATTTCAGGGTATTGGTTTCCGTGGTAATAATATGTCCAGTTGGAGTTGCCCACGTAAATATAAGTGACTTATCACCAGAAGCATTGCAGGCAAGACTTGCAGGGTAACCAGCAACGACAGTTTTACCGGTAACCATTGAAACAGAGGGAGGCTCTGCAATAAACCAGTCATGAAAAGGAAGAAAGAAATCTAAATGACCAGATATTGTTGCATGATTTATATGGACTGTTGACTGCATCAGCCTTTCATTCTCAAACCATGATTTCCACTTATCATGAATGACCTTTCTAAATACAATTACCAGGTGACAGAAGATATTCAGGTTCATCAATCTGTGAAACCACATTCTGATTTCCTGACTGTGCTCAACTGTGTATCCGATAAGGTTTGCAAAGAAGCTTAAACTGCAAGATTTCTAATTTCAGACACAGCTATCATTGTCCAGAAGATCCCAACACACCAGCCAAACTAGGAATTTATAAAACAAGACATTTCACTAAGGATTGCTCCTAGCTTCATCAGTTGACTGATTTGGGGCACAGTTGGTTAACGACTTTTTGTAGGTGTTAGGATACATTACAACTTCAGAATATGCTGTAGGGTTCAGATATACTAGAAAGCATGGCAAAGCTACTAGTACAGAATGATACAATGTTATGCATATACAATAAAATTACTCATTGAGACATTCAAGAGAGGAGAATAAGAATTTTAATGAAGAAGAAGAAGAAGAAGAAGAAGAAGAAGAAGAAGAAAGAAGAGAGAAATAATTAAAGAAAGAACAAACGAAAGAAAGAGAAAAGGAAAAAACCCATAATATGCTGCAAGTTCCCAACACTGCATCCCAAACTGAGCTTCTTTCTACCATAAAGCTCAGATATGAAATCACATTACAGAACAGTGTTCTATACTGCCACTCACTTACCAGGAACATCTTTGAAATCATATCGCAGTTATCATGTTAAGCCAGCTGGTGGGAATTGAAAGAGTCAGATAACCAGGTAGTTTGCTGGTGGATATTTTAACCATCATACTTTGGTTCAAGCTACGTGAGTGGGTTTTTGTCACAGAATACTGCTATTCTGGTCTATTAGCCAACTGCAAGCTCACAGAAGCTGTAGGAACCTAGTAAATGCTAGGTTGTGAAGGGTTAGTGCTTCTCACTGAGCGTCAACTGGCTCATTTACACAGCCTATAGACTTCAGTCAGGTTATAACAAATGATGACGTACAATGTGCATGAAAATCAGGCTAGCTCACCAAAATTTCTCTAATGTTCACCCACCCACACCCACTCACCCACTCCCCACCCAACCCCACACACACATACACAACACTCACTCACACACACACACACACACACACACACACACACACACACACACACACACACACACAATAAGTGCATGTGCGACATGGCTTAGGCAATAGATACACATATGATGTGGTGCGCAAGTGATGTGGTGCATGCAGTTTTTGTGTGTGAGACAGCATATGAGCAGTTGCAGTTATAATGTGGTGCAAGCCTGTCTTCCAAGTTAGTTTGAATCTTGCTTTTCCTTGTACAGCCCTGGGACCCACTGCCATGTCTTACAGCCATTCTGCCTTGATTAAGCCCCAGAACAGATTGGGCTTAGTCTTGCATTAGTGCTGTAGGTTTTTTGCTCTCTTTCTCTCTCCACTTCATTTTCTGTACAGACTGGCAGCAATTGACTGATGAATGGGCCAATTGCTGCTGTTGTAATTTTCATTTTGCTTCTTGTCTTTGTGTGTGTGAGATGTGCTCTGTTGCTTACACCTTTCTTTTTGAAATGATACACACTTACTCAATCACACACATTCACACACATTTACTCACACACACACACACACACACACACACATTTAGTCACACACACATTTACTCACAAGCACACACACACACGCACACACACACACACACGCACACACACACGTGCGCGCGCGCACACACACACACACACACACGCACAAACCATGCCATGTCCACAGCTGCCAGAAACTGGTCACGCCACCCTACCACAAACAGCAGGGGAACAAAGAGAAAAAGTCAGTTCTTGCGACACTCGTGACATGCAAGATCGGATAAACAGTGGAACTGTCCCTCGCAAGTACTGCAGATGTTTTGAAAGGAATCATGATTGACTGCACGCTGGCCACAATGACAATTGTGGCAGCTGAAGCCAGGGGAAGATTGGAAGCACCGAGCACAACAATCGCAGTGCAAGACACAACACTGCAGAGTGGTCATGAACACATGATCAGGCTCAGGTGATGACGTACAACCTGGATCAGCAAGATCTGGAGGAGCTGGGGATGGGCGGCATTTGTGCACAGCAAGGCCGCCAGCAGTCTTAAGCCATCGCTGGCACTTCATGCATTGCTGAGCAACGGGTTGTTTCGACACGGGAAGCTGTCATGCAGCAGTGCATTTGTGGCAAGCCGAGCCAGGCTGGCTCTTGAAGAACCAGACACAGACACATACACAGACACAGACACATACACACATACTAATCCACACAAACAATTTAACTCATTTCTACATTGTGCATTTTCTGTGGCTCAATCTCTCCTTGCTATCTGCACAGTCCACAGGGTTAGCCCTTTTGCTGCTTACCACTCTACAGTGAAGTTCTTTTAATTTGGTAAAATTCGAGCATCCTGCTAAATTTGAAATTTTTCCAAGTATAGAATTCTCAACGATCATTCCCAGTCAAAATTTGATTACTAATTCGAACTTTTCTAACCAGACGACCTTCTTAATTCAAACTTCCATGCATCTTTATGGCCTATACTGTACAATTCTGACTAGGTGCAGCACCATTTTCGAACACTGATTAAGCTTTCACACGTATGTGAAAGGCTGTATGACCGGTACACTGTTTAGCAGAGTCTTTGCCTTGGCTCAGGTCTTTGGTGCACCTTCAGTTTTCGGTGTAGATATGGCATTGCAGTAAGTTTCAATCGTGTTTGAACTCAGCAAAGTTCAATGCACTGTACTGGTGAGTTGATTATGTGGTGACATTTGTCTTCTTGGTCACCAAGACACATTTTCACGTTATACAATGTTATTCCCTGTAATTATGAGCAACTGGAGCTGCATATTAACATATGGGGCCTTGATCTGGCCAGGTTTGGATAATCAGAACACCTGGATAATTGGAACACTTAGTTTGGCAATTTGGGGTTCGAATAAAAGGGATAACACTCATATCTGTATCAGGATGTCCAAGAGGAAATTAAATGTTATTAACAATATGATAGCTCACCTTGAACATCCAAAGCTATTCTCACAGATGCATTCTTTTGTCCAGAACTGGCCAAACAGGTGTAACTGCCCTCGTCATGTAGAGAAGCTGCTTCTATGACATATTGTAATAATATGACGGGCAAACCTTGGTTGTTATATGTCTGAGAAGTTTGTGTATTCCCTATGTTTTGGAGGTGAAACTTCAAGGAAAGATCAGGAGGTGGATAACCGGTTGCCCTGCACTCAATAACTTTACGATAACCCTCCACAACTTGCAGAAGTGGCTGTAGTACAGTGACACTTGGCCATACTGCAATGAAGAACGCCACAGAATTTAAAACTTATTAGTCCAAAAATAAAGATGGATAATCTTTAAGATAAAATGTTGCATAGAGCAATACAGGAAGTGGAAAGGGATGCACTAACAAACCTCCATTTCAAAATAAAATGAAGGAAAATGGAAAAAAATCTAAGAAAACAGAGGAATTCCTTCTTTTGTAAGGTTCTTCTTTCCTTCTCATCAAAAAGACACATGCTGGTCAGCTTAGAATGATAACATCACACACAAGACACTCTAATGCTCATGCATGTAACTGTCTTTCCTGCCATTTGGTCAAGCTTTGCATCACTTTGTCCTTTTGCACCGTTTGTGATGAGTGATTGGGGTTTATCAACATCCAAGAAGCTCATCTTCAACTGTGTTGAGTTTTTGGAAAGGGAAAAGGCATACAGAAGGAAGAAATATGGGAACTAGCCAGCTCATCGTACCACCAAGGCTCTTGGTGTGTCAGGGTGTACAGTGTATGCTTTATAGAAGGAGATGGAATCTGGCCCAGCTGGAGTGAGTGCTGAAGGTGGAGCATATATAAAGGCTTGCACACAGCAACCAATCCAGTTTGATGAATTTATGCGAGGTTGTATCTGGAGAGAAGTTCATCCTTTTTTTCACACAAGGGATTCCCAACGCTGGAGAAAGTTTTGCATGCTTGCAAGGGGAAGATCGCTCATTTTGCCAATGTTACATGGAGCACGCGCTTGAGGCTGTTGTATGACATGGCCTGAGCTTCAAGTACAAGAAGCAGAAGGGCAAACGCTGTGTACACAAATGCCCTGACATTGTCGCAAAGCTCCATAATTTCCTATGAGAGATCCGCAAGGTGAGACAGGAAGGCAGGCTGGTCATCTACTTAGATGAAACTTGGGTCAATCAGCACCATTGGCAAACAAGGACATGGGAAGACATGGGGTTGGAGGGAAGATCCACAGATCCACTCTGCAGACTACCATGATGAAATGAATGTGCATCATTTCGAGGAGTGGTGGTAGTTTCAGGCTGCTTGTGTATTAATTTACTGGCAGGGGAGTGGTTGTTATAGACAATGCGTCTTACCATGCTCAGGTGACTGAAAAGACATGTTCTCCGACTTCAATAAGCTTGCGATAAATATTTACAGTGGTGATGATGACAATGATAGTGATGATTGTGGTTCAGGTGTACTTTCAGATGCTGATGTTTGAGAAATTTGTTGTGTTTACGCCATTGTTTTTCAGATTTTTTTGTAGAAAACCTGGAGATCGCTATGATGTTTTATGGTATCAAAATTATTTGACTTTGTAGGGTGAGTACAAAGATATTTACATAAATGACACTGCATTTTATTTCGAAATGGTTATAGTTCTCATTGCTTTATGAAACAGCTCACCTTCTACAACAACCATTAGTGTGTCGCTAGCATTGAACACTCTGTCCTGTCGTTGAAACACAGCTTCACAAGTGTACACACCCCGGTTGCTGTACGAAACATTTTGTAAATTCAAGGTGCTTTGAAGAAGAGGGGGCAGTGTGGAGTTCCCTGGAAATAATATTGTGTCTGATGTAGTACTGTGAATCTGATCACCTTCATAATGCCAAGACACACTTGGAGCCGGATAGGCATAAAACACACACATCAATGCCGCATTTCCCCCTTCCTCTACAGTGATGTCATTATTTCTCTTTCCCTGAAGCTTTGGAAATACTGCAAAGGTGAAAGGCATATAATGAATAATTCTTAGCCATTCCCTACCTATATGAGTCCCTTCCTTGATTGTGTTAGACTGAAGTTCATCAACTCAGAGATTCCACAAAAAATTGAAACAATTTGCTCCTGGACTGAGAGACCCATGCCCATTCTCAGTTTGAGTTTGTTAAAGAAATGAGAAGCATTGACCTACCAGTGACAGAGACATTAATTGAGGGTAGCAAAACAGATTGTCCTTCCCCTACAAAAATATGGTCATTTGATGCGGTACAGGAGTATGTCCCATGGTCTGAGTAGTGCGCTTGGAGAATTGTCAGAGTTCTGTTGCCATTGCTGAGTTGATGGTTACCGAGCCGTGGGTGCAAAACTTGCCCATTCTTTTTCCAGGAGAAACGTGCGGGAGGAAAGGCAGTAACATTGCATGTGAGCTCTATGGTTTCTCCTTCATCATAAGTAACCAACATGTCTTGTGAGTTAATGTGGAGGTCTGCAAAGAAAAAGACAGGGGTGTGAGCTACATTTTCATGTGATCCTACTTTAGCATTGGACAAATTTCTACAAGTACCTACTTTAGTGTTGCATGATTTGCTACTGGTACCTTCAGTCGAACAATTAGCAAGAAAGCAGAAATTTATGGCAATCATGCATTCTGTTGATATGGCACTTGCTTATGAGTAGATGTTGAATTTGTCACAAATACATCTGAGCGCAATCCTTTCCTAATAACATGCAATTCAGAATTAATGACAATTGAGATCACAATTGCATCATTTCTAAGTTGAATCCTAGGATTAGCACTCATGATCATGGTCTAATCTACAATGGAATCAGCTAATAATAAGGTGTAATGAAACTTTGTCTGGCTAGAGACACTCCAGTTGTTGGCCATAAAAATGAGTGATATAGACTTTTGCTTTCAACAAAGGCTCTACTTACAAAACCAACATGCAATGTGTTATCAACTATACTTTGGCTTTAACAAATAATGGTTCTTCACTCAGCAATTTATCAAACTCTCCATCTGCTCCATGGGAAAGTTGATAGTGGGATGCACTTACAGTAAACTTGAACTGTGGCTTGTTGTTGGTCAACTTGCTGCACACCATCAAGAATGTTTGATGCAGAACACTCATAAGTACCACCAGTATCAGCCAAAACATTCAAGAGCTTAAGAATACTGACTACTCTATCACCAGCAACAGAATTTTGCTGTTGACATCTTGGGGGCTGGCAAAAGTTCGTGTTATCATTTCTGATCCATTTGATCACTGGGGTTGGCTCTCCAGAGGCTTCACATCTCAGGGTGATTGTTTTTCCTTCAGTCGTAATTAAGCTGTCTGGTGCTTTATCAATCTTCGCTGATCCTGCAAAGCAGACAGCCAGGAAATCAGAAAACAAGACAGAGCACATGGGAAAAACAACAAGCAGATGGATGAAAAGATAAAGATGCTGGTAGGGAGAGGATGGAATAAGTAATAGCAATTACTCCAATAAAGAGTCCCACAAATCAGTCTATGGATGCTTAGTCACCAAGTTGTGTACAGATTACTGCTGCAACTCAGTGGAACAATGTGAGCTGAGAATTAACTCTGAGCAGTCCACCAAGCAGAATGATTCTGGGCAAAGCCAGTCGTTTGTAGCAACAATGGACGCATGTGCCATCTCAATGATGTATTGCTTAAGTGAGTGATACTAATGAAAACAGAAAACACAGATGCTATTATTTTGCATATTAAATTTTAGCCCCAGCCGGATGTGCCTAAAAGACAAATTTTGCTGCTTACCACTTTCCTGAAGTTTAATTGTGTAATTATTGCATCCAGCAAAATTGCACAGGTCAGCTGTGTACTGGCCAAGGTGGTGAAGTTTAAAGGATGCAAAGAACAGAGTGAGATTGTTGTCAATTATGTCTGGTTGTAAGGCAACCTCTAAATCAGACAGCAAGGTGCCATTTTTCATCCAAGCAATGCTACCATTGCTGTAAACATCTGGGTATCCCTTGTTGGTTAGATTTAGCCCAATGCGAACTGGGTTTTCAGTAACTGCATCAACAACCGCTGCCACAGGTTTTGCCTGTGGTATAACTGCAAAGTTAAAAAGAAGAGCAAAAATCTCCACACACTTAGCAAACACTTAAGCGCTTAAGCTAACAAAAGGAAAGTATATATCAGTGAGAAACTGAAAAGTGTGCGCTCATCAAGGTCAGAACCAATCATCAACTAGTTCCTATGTGACATATAGGTTACAAGTGTAGTCACTGAGAAGAGTGAGGTTTCTTGATATCACATTGTAGTTGGTTGGAGTCACAAAGTTTGTCATTCTGCCAGTTTTTTCTGAGCTTGTAGAATGGTTGAGTAGTTCACATCACCATTGTTGACTTATAAGTATATTACTTCATTTACAGTCTTACTGTAAACAGACAGTGATGCTGACATGGTTGCAGTGCCGACTTCATTTGTGGCTGTACAGAAGTAAATGCCTGCATCCTCTAAGCCAGTCACTTGTACAGAGAGCGCAGCTGCAGATTGCGGAGCATCCACATTTTCTGTTTGGTGTATTTCCATCGATTCATGGGTAATATCTCTGTCGTTCCTCTTCCAAGTGATCTTAGCCAGTGGGTCGGCAATCACAAGACATGTGATTTCCACAAAAACAGCCTCTTTAGAATAGAGTATCGCCCTCTGCCTCTTGGGAGTTATTGTTCCATATGGAGTCACTGCAGTGAACGACAAAGTTGCTGCCCTTAGAGACATCATGTAAGCTAATAGAGTTGGAGCAGTGGTAGTACTGAACAACAGACATCGTTCCATGAGTGGATTCCTCAGAAATCCCCAAAACCTGGCAATGAAAGACTCTGAGGCCAATGTAAGCTACATCACTACAAGAACATAGTTCACATATTAATTCAGTAATGGCAAGGATTTTGGTCAACTATGGAAATGTTGTGCATCCCTAAGCTTAGCGCCATCATGGAGTGGCCGATGCACATGCAAATTGATGGCAAAAGATAACGATCTACATGAGGTCGGACCGGCACAGGGCTGCATGACGTGATGATCAACATGCTCTGGCTCTCTGCAGCCTATCGCTTATTCCTATTCTTATTTTTTATTTAACTTGCAGAAAGGCATGAAGCCTTATACAAGACAAGAAATAAATACAATATTGAAGAAACTAAATGTCTAACTACATTGATAATGATGGAATGTTCAGATATTATAGTACATGTATGTGCACCAGTGGTTATGATAATTTACCTATGGTGAGAAGAACACGGCCAGAGTAGGGAAAGGAGGTGCATTTTTGCTTTTCTTATAATTCTGAGGCTTTCTCAGCTTCTTGTAGGGCTCATGGTAGGCTGTTGAAAGTGCATACTGCGAAGTAGAGAGGGGAACATTGAAAGAGAAGAGTGTTAGGAGTAGGTAGCAGAAAGTGTTCGAAATCCCAGGAAGTTTTGTTGTGTTGTGCCAAGGGAAGGCCTCAGCCAGAACATGATTGGGAGCTTGTCCCCGTGCCAACTTGAATGCAAATAACACACAATTGAGGTTATGTCAAGCCTCTAGCAATGACAGACCATTGTCAAGCAGCAGTTCATCATGATCACTCGGTTGAAATGGTGGTTTCCTCATGATAATTTTAGTCGCTCACTGCTGGAAGTTTTCGAGGCGGTTGTTCAGATGGGCAGGAAGACGGGGCCAGGCGATAGAGCTGTATTCCAATATGGGGCGAACATAAAGGCAGTAATAATATAATAAGGCTTGCCTTAACAAGCTGGAGTGGAGCTTCGACAGTGTGCCAAGGAGGGGTGTCACTTTTGCAAGAGATCGGTCAATATGGGCGGTCCAGCGGAGATCCACGGAGAGTATTAGGCCAAGATGATGTTGGTGGTTTACCTTTTGAAGAGTGAGATAGTCAATGGTGATGTGCAGAGGGGTAGGTACAGGCCGACGGGTGAATTCCAAAACCATCGTTTTACTGGCATTCACAGAAAGATGCCAGTTGGAGAGCCATTTGGATGTTGCTTGCACAGATTGCTACAGCTGCACTTTAGATACTGCCTCCATAGGATGCACGGTTGTAAGCACTGTGTCATCGGCAAACTGGTCACATTGAGTAGGTTGAGACACACAAAGAGGTAAGTTGACGGTGTGTGTAAGAAAAAGTAGGCGACAGAGAACAGAGCCCTGAGGTACACTGGAAGGGACAGTAAGCCACTCTGAGTGTGTGTTGTTAACCTGTATGCATTGGCAATGTCTGGAGAGATAGCTTGCAAGCCATGTGAGAGCATACTTACGTAGTTCATGGCCAACTGACACAAAGGTTGTGGCCAATGCACATGTACCAATCCACCACTATGTGGGCATCCACCCATAGTATCATTTCCATATGAGCAGGCACAGAATACTGAAGAGCTAACGCAGTCTGAAGTGCTAAGTTCTACAATCTCCTTACCAAAGTGGGGAGTTATGTTAACACTTCCCGATATTGTGAACTCTGGCTCGAATGCCCTACTCTCAACAAGTCTGTTCATTTCACTTTGCATGGTGTCTGAAAAGGTATTGCTTCTATTCCCATGATGAATAACATGCTGAGTCCAGCGTGCTAGCACACTTCCATTTCTGCAAAGTAATAAAAGAAATGCAACAGAGGTGTTAGTGTTCAGCTAAGATCTCCAACTTGATACACAACCAATATGCCACTGACAATCAAACTCTCCTTTGAGTGTATTTCAACTAATAACTGGCAAATTAAATGGCTCCCAAAGAGTGCTCAATTGAGCCTTGGATGGAAGAAAGGAGTGCTAAAATCTCGGAACATTGGCCCTGATCACGATGACCAGTGACGTGCTTTCAATAATCCCAAATGTTTTGTCCCTATGCTTATTTTTATGTACTTCAAGTAAGACCTATTCTTAATAGTATTGACCATTTGAAAGTGATAGAAACCTTTTTAATGGTGAGTCAGGTAGCAACTTTTTCAGGTATCGGTACCATTTCTCCGGTAGTACAGGTATCCAATCGGGTAATAACATCAAAGGGGCAGTTTGACATAAATCTCCTCCTAGACGACTTCTGAAGCAAGTGCTTTCGTTTGCATGGCTGCCTGCCACTGACTGAATGTTTGGTGTGGAGATGACCCTTCGTCATTACCACGGATGAGTTACAGGGCGCTTTATACGTATCCTGAAGGACAACAGCAGGGTGAACACACTTTGTGGTGCTTCCGTCACCCACCTTCCTAAAACTTGTGCTGTCATGTTTACATGTAAAGCACAGATATGGAAAACTACATTTGACTGTACATTGATGTATAGTTTCCCTACGATGCAGGCTGGTGACACACTACCCGATTGGGTAATTTTTCCCAAAAGACTTCTCAGCTACCTGAAAAATGTTTGGGCATCACGGCTACCCAACTACCTGAACACATCACTTACACATTTCTCATACATTAGAGATATAACTTCATTTATCCCGTTGACTTGCCATGAACAGTAGTAAAATCATCCTACCTTCTTGGCACCCACTATGGAAGTCAAAATGGCAAGATTAAACTAAAGTAAGGTAAAGGACTGTTAGCACCCAATACAGAATAAGCCACATTTCACCTTGTTCCATGTTGAGATATGCCATCAAGCATCCTCTTACCCAGCGATTGCGTGTGATCCGTTTGCAGATTGCCCTAGGCTTCCCTTTTCACTCGCTTCACTTCACCACACACAGAGCACATATTAGGTTATCTGTGAACACAGAGACAACACTTACCCAAACACAAAGTCTGAGATGTTCACCAGTAAAAAGGCCTGAGAATTCTGGAGTACTTCTTCAATCTGGACAGGCATAGCGGATATACAAGGGTGAAAAGGTTAACAGTGCAAACAGTATGCAGTATTACAGCATTGGTGCGATTAAGAAGGCCATTAATCCCTATAAGCTCATGTTAAAGTTCATTGTTAATTTTATTTAGCTATAGTCCCTGGCTTCATTCAAAACGGACTACAACCTGGTGGAAACTCGTATATCAGGTGTTTGATATACAATTTGAAATTAACATTATTTTCCAAATAACTAAGCCACAGGCAATTTCAATGCTGAAAAATTGTCTAAACCCAAACGACAATCCATGCAAAACTCAGAGAACATGCAAATATGCAATTGATTGTCTACCTTTCTGGTCAGATCTGATGAGAGCATGTTAAATGCTTGAGAGGCTGGATTAGCCAAATCCTGTGTGTACTCTCTTGAGGTTATTCTTACTGAGACATTGTATTTTGAGACATCTGGATGCACACCAAAAGTGACAAAATCCACAGTGTCCTATTTATTCTTGTTTAAGAATGCACCTCAGACTATGGCTGAAGTATTGATACTGCAGAATAAACTTTTCCAAAGTATATTAGACCTGTATACCTGTAGACCTGGATTTCAGTCTTAGTTTAGCAAATTGTGATTTCCACTTTAGCTAGGTGCTTGCATGCTTAGTTCACTGTGATCACTCTAAGCCACCAGAGATCTGGAACATGGTTGGCTATAATTTAGTCAATGTCAATTGCTTGGCCATGAACTTCTGGGTCTAGCTCAGTTCATTGCACAGGTGGGATTTTCCACTGTATTAACTTTGCACTCATTCATATGCGTCTGTACTGTATCATGTCAAGTGGGCATCAAAAGGCTTGCAATAAAGACAGTTCTTCTAAGTGGCAAGATTGGAGAACAGGTTAAGCTATGCTTGTTGTTTTCGCTATGTGCTCAGTTGCCTCACACTAAAGTTCAGAGAGCACATTTCAAGCTGACAAAAAGTACAAAAGTGATTGCTAAACCTTCTCCTATAGTAACTGGCCATCAATGGAACAGGAATGTGACTGCAATCCAGCCCATTAATTTGATCCACCATTTTTATCTCATATTATCATGGCAGCTAACACAAGCACCTCAACAGCTGGTCAGAAAAGCTCGGGGCCATCAAATTCTCTCATTCAGAATCAGTTATTGTCTACAGGAGCATAACACTACCATACCGGACACTATGAAATCTGTTTCTGCGCTATCATTGAAGTAGCCATTGGAGGCAAAACACACATATACACCAGTGGAATCCATTGTAGTTGCTGGAAAATCCAACTCATTCCCGATTGCGTAAAGCTGTTGCCCAGTACCATTGACACGATACCATTTTACGGCTTGAACAGCTGGTATGCCACTGGCAGTGCAATCAATTGACACTGTTGTACCAACCATGGCAAACACTCTTTGCTTCACATAAACATTTACAGCATCTGATACACAGGACAAAGAAAACTCATTTATAAATTAACCATGACAGAAACTTCTGAACATCATTGACAGAAAGTGAACAACTAAGTGGTATTAGTCATAGTTTCAAAGTATAATCTTTTTTTGGTTCACTGCCTGAGAAACTCAGGTCTTGATTGATGGTATACAGCTAACCAATGTGATATAAAATACGCATTAAACCTCGTTGTGTATGTTGTGTTGAGCAATGTCTTTTTTCGTGAAAAATGTTACTCAATTTTTCTGACTTGTATCAGTTCTCATTAGAACATATACTTCTCCATAAACCACAAAAAATTAGTATCTCACACCTACCAACAACAGTGATGTTGAGGGAAACATTATAGAATCCCAGCTCTTTCTCCAATATCTCATCATTCAGTGCTGAACAGGTGATGAGTCCAGTGTCCAATGAATAACTCACATTTGAAA
This sequence comes from Nicola tetela, assembly GCA_028565695.1. Taxonomy (NCBI): domain Eukaryota; kingdom Metazoa; phylum Porifera; class Calcarea; order Clathrinida; family Clathrinidae; genus Nicola; species Nicola tetela. The sequence goes on from JAOWAW010109424.1 coordinate 27,055, forward strand.
TAAAAAGCAAGCTTGCTTTAGGCAAATTGATGACAGTATACCTTGTTGTATTGACAATTTTGATCCCATTTCTGTCAAGCCATGTAACCATAATAGGAGGCGTTCCAGAAACATTGCACACAAACCTTATTGAATGGTGCTGTTGGACAACATTGGCACCACTTATAACTGCTGATGGTGGAACTGGAAAGAAACATACACTGATACTCAAAGCACATGTAATGTCAAGGGTTCCTGCAAATTACACGACTGTCATCATACATACGCTCTGATCTACAGTAGCCAGGCGGGAATTCCTTGTCCACTGCTGAGCTGGCAGCAGACTCATTCCTGCCCGCTGGTAATCAACCTTCAACCCGTTGGTAATTGGCTGGCCCACTAGTGATTCAAATTTGCCTGCTTTTCTTAGAGCTCATTGTTGGACAAGAAAATTAATGGCCATGGCTACTCTGAAGTTCAACCTCATGTTTCAAGAAGAAACTATTTGTTTTTTTGCCGGTGGAAGAACAAAACAAAATTTGCGCGGACAGACTGTTGGAGTCCACCAGAATTACGATGAGGAAATGCAAAAAGGAGGTAAAAGGTGACTTCATGAAGAAAGGTGTGGCAGAGGATTGCAAAGTTTGCAGCCAAACTGACCCTCATTGGTGCTCAGTGAATAAACTTCACACTGGACTGATATATAAGTGTGTAAGGGAAATGCAAATATGTATCCAGTTTGTACTATGATCAAATCCATGCTGAACAGCTTGCTAGTTAGTCTATTTCAACAGCACTAGAGTTTGTTGTTGCGTAGATCTACTTTGTTGGTGCTGCAGTTCAGCTATTCATCACACATGCCCATGCTGAGTAGTGGGCACCAGACCTTGCCCAGGGCTAGGCTTACGATGTAGCCTGTATAACTAATCTGTTGGGTGCAGGTGGGTACCACACTCCATGCTTTTGTACTTGTGCAGAGCGTGGTGCAGCGTTTGGGTTGGATTTGCAGGTCCTGCCCTTGTACTCGGGTTGGATTTGACATTCCAGCCTTTGTACCTGGGTTAGATCTGCCAGTACTGTCCTTGTACTCAGATTGGCTTTGTCAGTCCTGCCCTTGTACTTGAGTTGAGTTTGTTGGTCCTGCTCTCGTACTTGAGGTTGAATACATATTTGTTAATACCTTGGCTTGTTATTTCCTTTCTTCTTCTTCTAAACAACAAGTTTGCAGTTGCCAATATTTCTTTTGGAATCTCTTGATTTTCGTTTGGGACACTGGTTGATAGTCATTCTTTTCGTACATGCCAGCACACAACAGCAAACAGAGGTGTATATAGAACGTTTAATGCAAAAGTGAGAAGCAAGTTAAATGAATTAACACCAAACAGCTAGTAAGAAACACCATTGGCAAGAGAATCAAGTGACCTACCAGCACAAGTTGGAGGAAAACCACTCCACTGACTGTCCACCTGACAAAGACGTGTAAAACTTCCAGAGACAGGCAGATGGTTGTCAAGACATGATAAGCTCAATGTGGTACCAATATTAACAGGAAGACTATGTGAAAGTGTGGTGTTCACACCCTGATCTGGCAGGACAGGTAGGTCTAGACATTGATATACTGTGCAACAGGAAAAAAGAAACACAGCAAATTTTAAGACTGGTCCAAAAAAGTCTCCATCCATTAACAAGTTGTCAAAAAGATGTGCTGCAAACACACATGGAACTGTTTATTGATGTGTGCTCAATGAATCTTCCTGAGGCTTTCTCTTGTCTTTTTGTCTGTTGTGATTGTGTTATCACTATAAGAAAACCCACAGAACATCTACATTCATGTACGCCTTGTGATGGTGACGTCGCAACCGGATTGAGGTAGCTTAAGTGCAAGATTTCTACAATTAGATACATTAGAGCCTAACTGCATGCCCCACCTCCACAGGTTGGATGTGATGTGTTGAACTTTCCAAATTCAGTGCAAATCAATGAAGATGACCCATTAAGTCGATAGCCAGGTGGACAGTGAAATGAGATGATTTCCTGATATCCAAAAGTGGTTTGATTTCCAAATGATGTTTTCAGGGGACCATCACCAGTTACTGGTGCATATGAACAGGTTACAGCTAAACAAAGCAACAGTTTTTATCATGTAACCTTGTCAAAAAGAATGTTCATTGTGTTGTAAAATCTTAAATAGAACATTAAACATATACATTAATGGTTCCTTGTTTGTTTAAATCACCTGTCATTTCACCTCATTCCTCTTAAACCAATAATACACGTCTGGGAGCAAACACAGAATTTGAGTGATGAAAACCTCTACTTAGAGAGTCCACAGGGTAGAAATGCTGGATAGAGGACATGAAAAGACATATTGAATGTACTAGGGTCAACACACTCAGGCAACACATTGATTCAGTGGGTGAAATTGAACCCAGTCACATGGAATATCTAATGCTGCTCCCTACCAGCATGTGGCATGGTTTTTCTGCATAAATAACTTACAGTAGGCTGTTGCAAGAAGGCATGTTTTGCATAATTTATCACAGGCTGGTCTGGTTGTAAAATTAGACCTTTTTGCATATAATTTGATACAATCCCATGGAATGCTTATTTAAATTGAAATCTACAACAAATGTCTTTAGAAAAAAAGGAGCTTAAGTGTGTCAAATATAACTGCACGAGATTTTAATTCTACAACTTAAACTGCAAGGAATTGAATTCTTATCTTACCTTGACAAGTTGGCAATGAAGTGTTAAACTTTCCCAATTCAGTGCAAATCAATACAGACGAGCCATTAATTTGATAGCCAGGTTGGCAGTAAAATGAGATTTTTTCCTGATATCCAAAGGTGGTTTTATTTGCAGATAGTGTTTTTAGAGGATCGCTACTAGGAAGCGGTGTGTATGAGCAGGTCACAGCTAAACAAAACAGAATCAAACGTTTGTTTTCTTTTCATATCAGCAAGATAAATTTAACTTTTGCAAGGATGTGAGTACAGGAACAGAACTAGTTCATGTTTTTTGCTCACTGAGTCAATTAGTAAGGAAAGGTTTTGACTAATGGTTCTGGATTTCTGTCAAAAATATATACTAGTCCATTTTGTGTAGTATAGTTTTGTAAAGGGCATATATGGCAGAAAATGCAGTCAGGTACTTTACTGTTTTCAGGCTTTGATGCTTGACAACAGCTGTAATTAGGTGAACAAGGGTACCAATGACACTGGATTGGTTGATACCTTCGCATGTTGGTTCAGTTGAGTTCCACATCCCATCCAACTGGCACATAAGAACTCTGCCACCAGGTTCAACAAGCTCAAATCCTTGGTTACACCTGAAAACAGCAATTCCAAACACTCGATAGCTAGTGATAGACAAGCTTCCATGATTAGGTACAGCCAGAGGCTTGCAAAAAGTCTCTACACAAAAACTTCCATTCCCAGTAAATGCTAAATTGCATGTACATGAGTAAGAACCCACACTGTTGGAGCAGGTTGCATTGCCATGACAACCATGGTTACCAGATGAACATTCATCAACATCTGAAGTGAAAAAGGCAAGCACCCAGTGTTCAAAGTTGCCAAGTGTCATCCAAATTAGATGCCATGTCTGTTTTTAATGTATTCTTTTTGCATGGGACTATTTAGAAAGTAGATACTTCAATGCTTCCCTCTCACTTACCGTTACATGTTGGGACCATCCCATTCCATGTGCCATGTTCAATACACATGACCTCCGATAAACCATTGAGTCTGAAGCCACGCTGACATCTGAATGTTGCCACACTGCCAACGGCGGGATTCACAGAGGAATTTGAAGTACCATTTTCAGGTCCTGTTAAATCTGGACAAAATATTCCTGCAACACAGTGCTCCAGCTTAGCAGTAGCACATAAATAACAGAGGAACAGTAGCTTACTCTCCCCGACCTATGCTGAAAACGGACCATAAATACCGTGGAATTGTTCTTGCACTCTAAGTGCCATTGGATAATACCCAAGTCTCAGCATGCACTAACGTGTACATGTCTGATTATGTGCAATGGTGATGCCACTTTGCAACAATTTTAAAATCTTTTCCAAGGCTTTGTAGCATGAGAAATTTTTGGAAAGGGTCTCAATAATTGAGGTGTTTTGAGCCCAAAACTGGTTTTTGCCTAAACCCTGGCTGAGGTCAACTCACTGACACTAGCGTATGGCAGGCAGTAATGCCTCAGTATTGGCATACATAAAATATGCATTGGTGGGACACGGCCTCAAACAGAGGTAAATGTGGGCATGCTGTCTTACAAACACTTTACCCGGGGAAATTAAAGCTTGAAGTCTTATCTACTGTCCTTTATCTTACTGCCTGAATAAAGGAAATATTTGTGCGCAGGGTAAGATGGCTATGACGGAGGCAGGAGCTAAAGTGAGATAATATCCCTAATGTGACTGTCACACACCAAGTCAGGCAATAATTGCAAACTTCATAGCACATAAACAACTGCACAAACTTAAACACAACTCGAAATCCAACTCAGCCATGAGCAATTTCATGCATCCTTACTTGAGCAGTTCTTTCCATCACCGCTATACCCATAGTTACATTGGCAAGAAAAGCTGCCAACCAGATTAACACAAACTGCATTGTCATGACAACCATGACTATTTCCAGCACATTCATTCACATCTAAACATTCAGCAGTAGCAGCAGACTGGGATTGTAGCAAGTGTAATGATCGATTGAATCTGTCAGACAGCCAAATAAACCTCTACCTGAACAATTTGGTGCAGTAGCATTCCATGTCCCATTGGCCTGACAAAGTAAGGCCTTCACTCTGCTTCCACTCAGATAAAAACCTTTTTCGCAAGTGAATACAGCTATCTCAAACACTCGATATCTTTGCTGCGAAACACGTCCATTAGCTGGGACAATCAGAGCTTCACAAAAAATCTCTTCACAAACACTTCCATTGCCAGAGAATGTTGAATTGCATTTACATGAGTAAGAACCAACAGTGTTGATACATGTGGCATTGCCATGACAACCATGGTTATCAGTTGAACATTCATCAACATCTATAGCAGGAAATGTAATTAAAATAAAAAATTATTAACACAATGGATTTGAGAGCCACCAGCCAGTAATGGTATTACAAAACATTCCACCACCCTGATTCAGTTTTGTAAATAAGGCAAGTACTCAAAGCAGGATAGTATTTGTAGTGCCCTGTCTGACATTTAAGCGTAGTGAGCTCTTGTCAACAAACCATATATATAAACCAGCATTTAATGTCAACTTCCCACACACATGTACAATATTGAGAGCGTAAATAATGGCATAAAATTATTCCATTCTATTAGTGAATCAATTAGACAGGCAATCCATCTTTCAATGTAAATCACTTGTAAACGCAAAACAACACAATTATTTGCATGCTACACTCTCTCAATAGACCAACATAAAATTCTTGAAAAAGATAATTTCATGGACATGCAACTTTAAAATCAAGATGTGTCCTCCCAACAGCAGGTCAATCACACACACATAGGGAGAGATATACATATTAACCCCTTCAGCTGAAAGCCAAATGCAGTAGGGTGACCCCTGTCAATGGAGGGCAAAATCACAAGAATTTGAAAGTTGCCAGACTCTTGTGAAACTCTTTTGAGGTATTCCCACAACGCTGGACCGGAACAGAATAACTAAAATTTCGAAGAAATTTGACCTGAGTGATGCCAAATGCCATTGCACATAGTCTACCAAAACTGCATGAACTGCACTGTCTGCAAACATTTCATGGTGTCAATGTTTGTGGTGTCTGCTCTAGCACCAATCCAGCCAGAGCGAGGGCTGTGTGATTATTCCCTACACCTGCACACGTACTGGAAGAGTGGCCCCAACTACAATCAGAGTGTGTGCTGCGTAGTGTTTGGGCACAGCAGGGTTTCGCAAAGTCAGTCATTCATGATGTATATATGTGTCATCCGTGGAGGCTGGCGTCTCTCCACACACCAACACACACACACACACGCACATACGCACGCGCACACACACACAGAGTGTGTGTATATATATATATATATATACAGTATATATATTGTGTGTGTATTATACTTAGAACCAATTAATAAAAACTCGAACACTGACATTTGTCCTCTGAGTCAGAGTCTGTCACACAATGCCATGATCCAAAAGGATGCTTTTATTTCCATATAAAAGTATAAAAACTACCTTAGAATGTATAAAAGTCATCTTAATAAAAGCCACTTTATTAGACTTCAGTCGCCAAAAGATGACTTTTATACAAAAATAAAGCATTCTTTTGAATCATGGAATTATGTGTGGGGTTTTTATTAAGGAGGTCCTAAATATGCATACAAGTCATCCACACTCAACGGGTTAATACAGCAGACCACACAAAGAGAGGGGACATGTATTGTCCCTAGGTAGAGTGGTTAATTTTAATGTTTCTATCACAGTCAGCAGGTCTTTCTCTTGCGCATCACTTTGTTCCATCATGGAGCAGAGGGTACAGATGCACATCACTGGCAAAAGATAAAATTCTACGCGAACTTGGCCATTGAAGCTGTTGATGCAGATCAGTGATGGGCTGCATGACACAACGATGTGCAACTGTAGCCTATCAGTCATCTAGTTCCTGGCAGATTGACGTGAGGGTAAGGCCAATGCACACACTCCGAATTCACTGCTACGTGGATATCAGCCTATAATAACATTTCCATAATGACCTTTAATTGACCTAATTACTAATAATTATTTAGGGTTGGCTTATGCGTAGAGGAAACTGCCAAAGGCAGAAGCAAATCCAGTACAATAGAGAAAAAGAATTAAAAATAGCAATTCAACATTCTGCAGGTTTTCTGCCATTCTGGCTGCTGATGCTGTTTATTTTATATTTCTAGTGTAAGACCATAGGCCTATTTTCAGCTAAGCTTATAAATGGGTGAATTTTTTTTGAACACCAAAGGAATTAATCATGGAGGGGCTTGTACTTGGTGGAGGGTACTTACACACAAAATTCTACAGTGTGCAGCAGTGAAATAATAACAGGTCTGCTTAGCTCAGGCCACAGATGGAAACAAAGAATTGTTTATGCCATCGATTTTGTTTTCCTGGTGACATTTCATTGAGTAGTGCCATGGAAAACTACCAGGCTAAAATCATGTTCGCCTTGATGTCTTACTCCAACTTTAAGAGTTGTTGTATTGCCACTGTTTTTTTTTTGTCTGTCTCACTAATAGTATATACCACTCCACATACAGCCATTGTCAGAACCATAAGCTCATCGCCAGATGGACTACAAATGTGTGGTAGCTCTTAAAGTGCTACTAAAACATGTTTAAGGGCACAATTAGCTATACAGCAAGTGGGGTGTCTAGGAATGATAAAAAAAGTAGCCTTACACCCACTTTCTACTACTAACTTAATGTACCTGCGCACTTTGGTGCTGTTGAATTCCAATTCCCATCCAGTTCACAGAGTAGTGTCTTGTTATTTGCCTCATCCAGTTCAAAGCCACTGTTGCACTTGAATACAGCTACTTCAAATACTCGGTTGCTTGCCAAAGTGAAGCTACCATTTGCAGGCATCTTAAGAGCCTCACAAACAATCTCTTTGCAGACACTTCCATTTCCAGTAAATTTTAAATTGCATGTACATCCGTAAGAACCCACAGTGTTGGAACATGAAGCATTGCCGTGACAACTGTGGTTACCAAATGAACATTCATCAACATCTGAATTCAAAGAGCAGAATAGAAACCTTGTTGGACTGCTACCTACAAACAGATCTTTTTGAAATAACATGATAGCAGTTGCCCTTCAAATAGTGTTGACTCGGTTAACAGTGTTGAAGAGCTGAGAAGCACACTCCCATGAAATCATTTTTTTGCTACATCCCTCATGCTCCATTACCACCAAAAAATTACAGCCCACAATACTGAGTGATCACAGCAGTGGTGGTACGCCTGACTCTGCGAATATGAGACAAATTGTCAAGCAAGTCTAAATGACTGTGAATGACAGAACACTGTTCTGTCAGTACCATAATATGGTTTCAGTCATTTTGGTTTAAGGTGCCTCATATACCAAATCTAAAAAGAAAAATATTACGCATGAGGGACTACGCTTCTTCCCTCTTTGCCAGCCGTGAAGAAGCTGTTTTTCTCCACACACCACACTCAAAGCTGAGAACTGTTGTAGAAGTAGTAGCAGTTGTTGGTTGTTTTGACAGTTTACAATGGAGGGGAATGAGAAGCAAAATGCGGAGTCCAATAAACCTCCAGCCTCAGCGCTTCAGGGTTATGAAACTTAGATGTGGCAAAGACAAAAAACCTTGAACCTAAAATGACAATTACACAACCCAGACAAATGACGGACAACGAAGTGCCTGATGGGCAAAGAGAGAAATGAGCGCTGTTGAAGCTCAGTGTATTGCACTAGCGCAAAGTAACAGTAAAGAGTCCCTGCCAAATATGTGAAGGCAGGAAGGTAATCCCTGGGGCAATCTTGGTTTTTTCTAATCTGAATTTCATTTGATTTTATTTGAAAGTAAATGGCGAGGCAATTGATTTTCTCAAGTCAAATTCATTTCTGAGAGGGGAAACTTGAGAAAAATTATAAACTGTTTGAAAAACACAAGTTTTTGGCAGACTTTTGCACTGGTACGGTAGACACTATCTAAGAAACAACACCAAACATCTTATCACAAAAGACCATCCTACAAATGGTTGTCAGAAAATTTTGAAATTTTTCTCTTATGTTGTAGCCATCACTCTAAGAAAGGGTTGGTTAATCTTCATAAAAATTGAATTCAAACTTGTGTATCTTCAAAATGAGACAGAATTATAATATACGCTAGTAACAGTTTTTAGACAAGGGCATGAAGATTCTGTATGCCAAGTTTCATCACAATAGTCCAAGCTGTTTGCGAGAGAAAGGAATACTGAACGGACTGCCAGGAATGGTTATTTTCCTGTTTTGGTGGTGAGGCCGGCTTTGCAAGTTGGTGTTGTCCAGCAACCCTCGACATTGAATGATATAATATTTTTGCTCATGCGTGTGCACTGTTGGCACCACAGGGCACGCCATGGCTAGCTGCCATTTCAAACTCCAGGCTGTAAACCTACTACTTCAGTGTACTGAGGCTACTGGACCAGCCTGCTTTTCCCTACAACTGCCTTGTTCTTCTTTTCCTTGCTTTTTTTGTCAAAGGCTGGTCAACAGAACAAAAAAGCCCAGTAATTCTGTGGTGAAGTGCCCAGCTAGAGCCTTAAAATAGTTTCAGGAAGTTTGTTGTCATCAGAGTCTGTAAGTGACCTTTTGGAGATGCTGCCACTTTCTGCAGAATGGCCTAGGCAGTAACTGAGGTTGTCATTTTTTTCTCTGAATTACTGATGCACTGGTGGAGATTATATCCGTAATAAAAAAGAATTTTCTCCACTGGAATGATTTACAACAGCTGGGATGGATGTAGCATCCAACACCCTCAAATGGCATGGGGAGCATGCCCAGTTTCCATGAGCCCTTTGAGTAAGTGGTGCACAGTTTGGACCATCGCTGATATATTCTAAGACATGCACCACAACCAGTGCCAGGGGAAATACCAATTATAATTACTCTTCCTTCAATCACTGCAAGAGAAGGACATAAGAAAACACGAAGGAGGACTTTACCCAGGTATGTTTTCCCTGCGGAAGTGTTGCTTCTGACAACGGCACGGTATCTGGGAGGGGTGGCAGATCACCCGTCTCCACCTGGACCTGTTAGTGTTTCCCTGAAGGATTTCAGTGATGCTTTCATGTGAAATCTCTCTCCCCTGTTCTCTGAACATCTCTCTCTCTCTCTCTCTCTCTCTCTCTCTCTCTCTCTCTTCTGCACATAGCTCTTTCTTTCTTTCAGTGTACATTTCTCCCTTTCTATGCATGTCTCTTGTTAACTGTACATCTCCTCAGTGTGTGTCTAACTACGAAATCTCCAAAGTTCCAAAACATTGTATGAAAACATTAAGTGTCATGGTGCAGCTGATGTTGTGGGTGGCATTATGGTGTTTGTTCATGGACAAGTCAAAAGAGGGTGAAAAAAATCTTCCTCACACTCGTCACATTGCAACACATAACTGAAACTATCGCTTGCCACAGTCTTCAAAAGGGCGAACTTTCCTGGATCAGCACAACAAACACACACAAAAACTCTCAATGGCAGTGGCCAGAAGCGGCATTTTGACAAGACGTAAATAGTCCACAAAGCAAAAGGGACGTTCAGTAGAAGTGTGACCAGAGACAGAAGCAGTACTCTTATCTTTGAATGTTGAAGCTGCCGAATGTGATAGCTCAGCCACCAACATCCAAGAATGTTCTGAATTGAGAGTATGCAGCTGCTCTAATGAAGCAGAAAACGTTTTTCTCTATTGGTTGGGGACTGCTCCAACCAGTTTCATCTTGAAACCCCACCAGCAAAGGTGCGTAATACAAGTGAAGACTTGTGAAACGTCCTGTACATGTAGCTGGTCAGCAGTAAATATAGAGTTGGGCAAGTGTGTGAAAGCTAGACAGACTTGATTGCAACTGAATTTCCCCTGCCATTTATTCTTAGTTATCAGATTGGAGGTGCAGCTGCCTGGCCTGTCAGATGGCCATGAAGCCCCATAATTGTTGATGTTTTGCACCCACTGATCTCCCACTTCCCTTTTGAATTTTAACATTCTGAATCTATAAAGCAATTCCTTTTAGTCTGCTTTTGACAGAAGCAGAAAATGTAAATCACCAAGATTCACCCCAAGGTTTACCATCCTGCCTTAAGGTAGAACCATGCGCCTCTGACACTGCTCTCATATACTAGCTCTTCCCTCTTTCTCACTCCACACAGCAGAGAGAAAAGATCAGGACTGAAAAGGGTGTGAACAGATCTTTTCCTATAGGTCTCCTTCTACTATGCTCAGTATGAGTCTGAAGATACAGGATACAAGAGGAACATGTCTCCCTGACAATTTCTAGGGCACATCGATAAAGTTTGAAATTTCATTCACAAATCTCAGTTTGTTACCTAGAATGGCAAGAAATTGCATTACCCGGGTCTTGAACAAAGCTGTAAATCTTGGCTGTCAATGCACTCCACACCCAGTAAAATGTAATGTGTCCCATTTTCAATAAATTTCACCACTATTCACATCAGGCATTTGTGGCTTCCCCAAATTGAGGGGTGCTCAGAGTTAGGACTAGCATGACCATGGTATCTCTAACTTGTCTCATCACAAGAAATGCCCTCCATTGTACTGGGGAGAAGTCGACAGGATAAGTCAAGGATTGATTCCAAGCTATACCACATAATTCCTCAAGCTAGTTTTGCTGAAAGTTACTGTAGTATGTTCCAGTGGTCTTGGAGAAAGCACCCGAGAAGTTTGTATGAGTACCTAATGAGACACATCACTGTTTGATGATATCTGAAGTCAAAAAATTGCTCTCATTTCCTCTATAGGGGTATTGTAACTGAAAGACTTGGTAAGACATTTACTTACCTTGACATTGGCCTACTGTGCCATTTCCGCCATATCCTGTGTTACAGGTGCAGAAAAATGAGCCTCTTGTGTTTTGACATGTTGCACGTGTGCTATTATCACAGTTGTGTAGACCTTTAGCACATTCATTAATATCTGGGGTAAGGATAAATACAACAAATATATTCCAATGAGCTAATGTAGAAGAACTCATATACATGAACACCATCATTAGGGATATGCAAATTGACTTGTTATTGCCTCCTTTCCCCAAAGTACATCCTCCTAACTGACGACACCAGTTGTCTGTCAAAAATGCATTTTCTCATAGAGAAAATACTGCAAATGTATACCTGTTCAGAGAAAAAATGTGTATACCGAACTGGAATTAGACCACTCTAAACAACCTAAACTCTTTAACAGCTAACAACCATCTACTGCAAACCACATTACATCAACCTCCCAAATGAGTCCAATTTGCTTTCTTTCACGAGTACCTCATTAGAAAACACACAATATTATCCCAGCAAGAAGCTGTCTTTTGAAATAGGCGATGGAGTTTAGTTACACAAGAAGAAGTACTTACCATTGCATATTGGCCTTTCATTCTCCCAGTGCCCATCATTCTTGCACATCACTTGTAAGGGACCACTGAGGCTGAAGCCATTCTTACAACTAAACCTTGCCACACTGCCAACTGTAGAAGCAGTAGGGTAAACAACCATCACATGCAGGGGTGCTTCCAAAGTCGGACACATGATTGCTGTAAAGATTTTGGCAGAAGAGAGCATAAAGTACTAAGCTGGTAGTATCTATCTTCCACTTTGGGACACATGTAGCCTGTTCATTTTCCATAGAGAACATAAACGAGCTTCAGCTACACTGACCAGTTGTCCGTGCTTGTGTGTAGTCTGTCACGATATCATCTGTTCATGCACATAATTTAAGAGTTGATTTGGTTTGGCCAATTGTTGGGGAGGGGTG